>LNAC01000325.1:1847813-1858919 GCA_002007465.1 Ailurus styani | reverse complement strand
CGGAGAGGGTTCCCCGAGCAAGGCCAGGCCCGCGGCCGCCCGCAGGCCGGGGGCCCCCGCGGCCACGGAGAGGGAAGACCGGGGTCCCCCCACCAGCGTGGCGGCGCTCAGGTCCAACTTTGAGAGGATCCGCAAGGGTCACGGCCAGCCTGGGGCGGCGGACCCCGAGAAGCCCTTCTACGTGAACGTCGAGTTTCACCACGAGCGCGGCCTGGTGAAGGTCAACGACAAAGAGGTGTCGGACCGGATCAGCTCCCTGGGCAGCCAGGCGATGCAGATGGAACGTAAGAAGTCCCAGCACGGCCCCGGGCCTGGCCCGGGCGAGGCACCCAGGCCCTCTTACCGGGGCCGCTCCTCGGAGAGCAGTTGCGGCCTCGACGGCGACTACGAGGACGCGGAGCTGAACCCCCACTTCCTGAAGGACAACCTGATCAATGCCAATGGCGGCAGCAGGCCCCCTTGGCCGCCCCTGGAGTACCAGCCCTACCAGAGCATCTACGTAGGGGGAATGATGATGGAAGGGGAGGGCAAGGGCCCGCTCCTGCGCAGCCAGAGCACCTCAGAGCAGGAGAAGCGCCTCACCTGGCCCCGCAGGTCCTACTCCCCTCGGAGCTTTGAGGACAGCGGAGGCGGCTACACCCCGGACTGCAGCTCCAACGAGAACCTCACCTCCAGTGAGGAGGACTTCTCCTCGGGCCAGTCCAGCCGCGTGTCCCCCAGCCCCACCACCTACCGCATGTTTCGAGACAAGAGCCGCTCACCGTCGCAGAACTCACAGCAGTCCTTTGACAGCAGCAGTCCCCCGACGCCGCAGTGCCAGAAGCGGCACCGGCAGGGCCAGGTCATCGTGTCGGAGGCCACCATCGTGGGTGTCCGCAAGACGGGGCAGATCTGGCCCAGCGATGGGGACAGCTTGTCCAGCAGGTTGCCTCAGGATGGCACCTTCCATGGAGATGCAGGTGGGTACCTCCGCCTGCCTTGAGCGGGCACCCCTGCACCCTGGCTGGAAGCCATTGAAAAGAAAAGGGGTCCGGTGACCAGGGGAGGAACAGGTCGATACATTTTTGGACCATCCACGTGCTGTTGTGGACCGGAAGGATTCGTGCTGATCCTGCACCTGAACAAACAGCCATCCCCCACTTTCTCCTGAAGGCAGATTCCCAGTGTTTGGCCTGGGGTTGGGTTGGGAGCAGGGATGGTAGGGGGGGAATGATAGGGGACTGTTCCTTTCGTTCTAGAGTGGTATGCTTTTTATGAGACTCTCTGGGTTGAGACCAGGGTGTCCTGGGTCGTCATCTCCTTGCCCTTTGATCACTCCATCTACACAGTGGGGGTGGTGTTAAGAGGGGGCCATCATCTCTGCCAGAATTCTAGATCCGGTCCTTTCAGGGGAGATTGATCTGTGTCTCGGAAATTCCCTCCACCTTAACTGTTCCTGACCTGGAAGAGTTACAGGACACTAATGGGGAACCTAAGATGTGCTAGCTGCTCACAAGCCATGGAAGTGTCAGGTTTGCTTGCTAACCAGCGGCCCAAATGCAAGTCAGAGCAGGTGAAAATAGGAATTAGGAGGAAGTGAGGTGACAGGCAGTTCTGACTCAGTGGGCCCCTGAAAATCCACGGGGGTGAAGATTTTATCCAGGGCTGAAGCAGAGCCACACCTGTTCTGATTTGCCTGGCTTTGATGGGAGGCATACCCATTATTACTCACCCACAGTCTCTTGTGTGCCTCTCACCCCAGCTCCATTTTCCGATCCTTCCGTGCACTCTTGCCTCCTTGTCTTCCCAGGGATGAGTGTACACTGGTGCTCATTTTGGCCTCCTAATCCAGGGTGTGACCCTTGGCCCTAAGATGAAACCTGTGGAGTTGTGTATAGAACTTCTGGGGCGATGGGTTTTGGGATCCAGGCACAGTTTGTAAGATGGGAATAAGGAGAGGGTGGGTGGGTGTGGGACCCGGGTGGGCTGGGGGAGGACTCTTGGAGTCCTGGTCCCTGTTGGGCTGATCCAGTTTTCCACTCCATTGATTTTCCTTTTTCTGCTGATGAAGTTGTATGTGCTTCCATCCTCAGAATCCTCTTGAAATAAGTAAGGCTATTTTTGGCTCTGTCGAGTAGCCTTTTTGTGATCGGTGCTCTGTCCTGTTTGTTTTAGAGACATCCAGTTACTGATTTCCATTTCCAGCTGGGGGTGGCTGCAGCTTGCTGCTCAGACCTGTGGCCCAACCCAGCTGCATCCCTTAGGTCCCTCTCTGGGGCGGGTGGAAGGCTGTAGTATTTAGAAGCCTGCTTTGCAGGCACACCAGCTCCCCTGGGGTCTGGAGGATTGCCCTGTGGTCACTGGGCACCAGCCTTGCCTGGCCAGCTGTCGACTGAGGGAGCCAGCTTGAACTGGCCCTCAGCGCCGGGACGTGGGAGAACATTATGAAAATAGAGAAAATGAGAGGTTTTCCTGGAGACCTAGAATCTGAAATGGTATTCTCTTGCTGGTGGTGAATTCTGGGTTTCCAGAAGTGGGGGCTGGTCGGACCAGATGTGTTTCAGTAGGTTGCCCTTCGGTCCCCTTTCCCTTCTCATCGACAACTCCGTCTGGCCTCTTATACAGCTGCTGCAGGCGTGGGACCCTGGCTCTGTGTGTAACCCAGGGCAGGCTCTCCGGAAGTGGCCGAGGGGTGAATTTTACAACTCGCACCCCACCGTTAGGATTTTCTGGATCTTTCTCTGAATGACCTCAAGGCCCCATGTTGTTTCTCCTGTTAGGTTTTAAAAACTGGTTTTCATCTCTGGGAGCCTTCAGCTCTGTACTCAGCCCTCTTCTGAGCGTTGTGGCTGGACGGGAAAGAGGGAGCCTGTGGTGGCAAAGCCATCTGTCTCTTTCTGGACTGTTTCTTGATGTTCTTTAGATGGCCGTGGGGCCTGCTGGCCAGGGCTGTGCCCTGCAGAGGGACAGTGAGGAAAACCACAGTGCGGGAGGGAGTGGAAGCACCCTAATTTTCATAGCAGCAGACACGGAGGCCTGGCTCTCATGGCTTCAGAATCCCTTTGGATGCGGTGCTCTCATATTTTTCAGTTGAGGGCCCCTGGTGTTGAGGGGAAGAAGCTGAAAGGACCTCTGTGTGCCAGGCATGGTGACAGCGTGCCTTCACTCAGGGTCCCTCACAGGTTCTTCCATCACCCCGTGGTGGGGCTGCCTAAGCATAGGTAAGGACAAAACCAGGAAGTAGCAGAGCTGGGATTCCAGGGGTTCTGGGTCCCTGTGGGAATGCAGATCCCTTCCTTCCCAAATATGGCCACCTGAGGGTACTCTTTGAACCACCCTGCACTGCCCCTGAAAATCCTGACTGGGTTGGCCCAGGGGTCCTTCCCCTCCGCACACTCAGGGCCCATCAGCTGTGAGCCTTGCTGTGCGCAAGCCCTTCCCTTTCTACCTTGCAGGCTACATAGAAGGGGAGTATGGTCCTTGCCATGTGGGAGCTTACATGTTCATGGAAGACAGGAACACACATAGCATTTATGTGTTCAGAGGGAGTGAGATCAGGGAAGCTTCCGGAGGCAGCTGCGCTAGAGAGAGGCCCTGCCTGTCAGCACACGTCTAGCGACAGCAGGAGAGGTAAGCAGGATGCCCTGAGAGCAGTGGGAGCAAAGGCTCAGGGGGCACCCAAGTCAGCCCCCTGTGACTCTGAACTGCTTTTTTTCTTTTCTTTTCTTTTTTAAAGATTTTATTTATTTATTTATTTGACACAGAGAGAGAGATTACAAGTAGGCAGAGAGGCAGGCAGAGAGACAGGGAGAGGAGGAAGCAGGCTCCCTGCTGAGCAGAGAGCCCGATGCGGGCCTCGATCCCAGGACCCTGAGATCATGACCTGAGCCGAAAGCAGAGGCTTTAACCCACTGAGCCACCCAGGCGCCCGCTTTTTTTCTTTTCTTTACTGCAATAAAACATATGTAACAAAATTCCCCATCTTAAGCCATTTGAGCCATTTTTAAGTGTCCAGTTCGGTGGCACTAAGCACGTTCACAGTGTTGGGTGCCCATCACCACCATCCGTCTCCAGAACTCTTTTCCTCTTCTTCAGCTGAAACTGTCCCCACCAAACGACAGCTCCCCATTTCCTCTCCTTGAGCTCCCGAAAACCGCTACTGTGCTTCCTGTTTCCTAATTTGACTACTCTTAGTACCTCGTGTAAACAGTCATATGGGATCTGTCCCTCTGTGTCTGGCTTATTTCACTTAGCATCATCTCCGCAAGGTTTATCCACATGGTAGCACAGGCTCTGTATGTTTTGAAGGCAGTATTATGGGGCTCGAACTTACAGCCCTGAGATCAAGAGTCATGTGCTCCACCGACTGAGCCAGCCAGGTGCCCCCAGGTCTGAGGAATTCTTGATCTGAATGCTCAGTCCCGGGTGTCCCTTGGCCTCTTTCCAAGCATCAGTCATGAGACCGGACCCCAGATCCTGTCTCTTTATGGGCTCTCATACGAGTTGCTGCCCTATGTTTTCACATCTCTATTAAGCAGTTTAATTTGCTCTTTGAGTTCCGGCAGCGTGTTGTCACCAGAATGATCAGTGCTTTGTTTCTCCCTGGGGTGATTGAATGGACCAGCCACCAGTTAGACTGAGTAATTCTGGGCCCGGAAAAGGTCATTCAGGCCTTGCACTGGCTTGATCATCATCTCTTTAAATCAGACCCTGTGGTCACCTTTGAAGTGAGTACAGTCTCCTCTCCATGAACAGAGAGAGGCAGGGTGGACACAACCAACCAGGTGGAGTCTGAGACCATTAAGTCATCAGCAGGGTGGAAACGGAGTCTACTTTAGGTTTTATGAGGGTTTTGTGATTCTGGAATGGACGGCTTCCTTGTTTTGGGAACAGAATGAAACATTCTGGAAACTTTCACTAAGTAAGAAGCTAGCTGGGAATGCTGTTGGTTTGTGTGGGTCCAGGGCAATGTGCCAACCTCATTTGTTGCTTCTGGCTTCAGTAGCCACCTGCCCGCCTTGGCTGGGATTCCTGTGGCCCTGTGTATGTGACTGCGGCCCTCACTAGGACAAAAGCGTGCTGGCGAGCCATAGTCTCGATCCGTTGTGGAGAAGGCATGGCAATGCTTGAGGCCCAGGCTGCAGCTGACCGCTATGGTTCAAGGGCCTTCATCATTCACAGAGAATGGATAGGCATTTTCAAGTGTGCTCAGGTTGTCAAACAATAAGCCTGAATTTTGACGCAGCTGCCCCCACCTTTTTTAGATTTATTTATTTATTTTGGAGAGAGTGCACAGGTGCATGAGTGGGGGGAGAGGCAGAAGGAGACGGGGAGAGAGAATCTCAAGCAGACTCCCTGCTGAGTGCAGAGCCTGACACGGCTGGATCCCACGACCCTGAGATCATGACCTGAGTCAAGACCAAGAGTTGGGCGCTTAACTGACTGAGCCACCCAGGCACTGACTGAGCCAATCAGGCACCTCCAAGGCTGCCGTTTAGATAAAGGTTTAAGAGGTGTTGGTGGTGCGTTTAATTAATTATGAATCCCGCTAGGGTCCCTCACCTTGACTAGGATACTATGATGTAGGGTTTTTTTGGGGGGATTTTTTTGTTTTTTGGGTTTTTTGTTTTGTTTTTGCTTTGCAAGCAAGGGAATAAATTAAGTTGAAATGTTACTTATGTAACGTGTGATAGGTTTGTGTTTCTTTATTGTGGTACAACATACATAACCGAATGTGTCATTTTAACTGTTGTTAAGTTTATAATTCAGTGTCATTAAGTACACTCATGTTGTTGTGCAACTGTCACCACCATCCATGGCCAGAACTTTTTTGTCTTGCGAAACAGAAGCTCTGTCCCCCACTTAGCACTAACTCATCTTCCCTCCACCTCAGCCCCTGGCAACTACCACCCTCCTCTCTGTCCCTGTGAGTTGGCTTATCCTAGGTCCCTCATGTCAGTGGAGTCACACATAATAGCTGTCCTTCTGTTTCTGGTTGATTTCACTCAAGTAGGGTTTTGAAGTTGCCGGGAGCAGTGTTCTCATCCTTAATTCCCATTTCTGGTCCTTAATAGGTATGTGTAGGAAAACACCTGTTAGTCATGGTGCTACTTCCTTGGCTTTCACGCCCACATTTTGAAGTGGCCCGGGGTATTAGTTTGCTAGGGCTGCTGTGACAAAACACAGCAGACAGAGTGGCTTAAATAACAGGAATTTATTTTCTCTTTATTTCTAGAGGCTAGTAGTCCAAGATCAAGGTGTTGGCGGGATTTGTGTCCTCGGAGGCCTCTCTCCTTGGCTTGACTTGCAGATGCCTCCCTGCTTGTTTCCCCCCTCCCCCATTGCCTCTTTCCATGGTCATCCCTCTGTACCCCTGCACCCCTGGTACCTCTCTGTCCAAGATGTCTTCTTTTTATAAGGACACAAGGCATGTTGCGTTAGGGCATACCCCAGTGACCCCATTTTAACTTAATCACCTCCTTAAAGACCCCCCATCTCCAAACACAGTCACGTTTTGAGGTACAGGTGGTTAGGGCTTCAGCATATGAATCTGGGGGAATACTATTCAGTCCACAACACTCAGTGAGTCCCTCATTGGGCAGCAGAGGAAAGGCTGCTGTGACAGAGGGAGATGGTGCTTGTGCTGCCCTCACCAGCCATGTTTTAGGAAGAATTTGAGGGATGCGTTGTTTGGTGCTGCGGCAGCCTCGCAGAGCCAAGGAAACACAGCCTGGCATCGGGAGGGCTGTGTCCTCCTCCTTCATGGTTACCACACCTCGCTCCTTGCCGAGGAAGTTAGTGGTTGGACCCTGTCATTGCTAGGATTCTTCTCTTTGATTCTTCGATTTTTTTTTTTAAACTTCAAGGTTAGGAACACGGTGCTTCCCATATCTTTCTTGTTTACCTACCTTTCTGTTAGCTAGGCAACCACCCCTCCCCATTCAGTCACCCAAAAGTGTTTATTGAGTATCTACTGTGTGCCAGTCCTCGTCTCCGTAGAAATTCTCTCTTGCCTTTATTCATGAATTTGTGGAAAGGCTAATCTCCAAGGGACTTGTCTTTAAAAACTAACACACATTTCCCCCCCCCCAAAATTTTTTTTAATTAAAAAAAGTAAAATAAAAACTAACACACAAAAATAAAACCTTTGTGATGTCCCAGCGTCTTCCCTAACTATATATCTTCCTTTCACTGTATTTTTGCAGCAATTTCCTGTTAATCCTGTGTCTGGCTGGCTTCCTTCTCCAGGGGAGTGAGAGCCTTAAGACAAGGTCCTACCTACCTCGGTGTCCTAGGACGTGCCTCACTCTAGGCTCTTAAGCATGTGTGAGGAGTGGTGTCCTGAGCGCATGTGGGGCTGCCAGTGTTGTGGATGTTTGTGGGTCAGAGACAGAGTGAGACCCCATTTCTGGGGTCTTTGTTTGCTCAGACCCTTCCCTGTTCTTTTTAGTCCTACTTCCCCCCCATCAGATAAAGTGACATTGGATTTTTGGGGGCCCAGTGATACAGGTGCCCCAGGAAGGAAACTAGCGAGCTTTGGAGATTATCTGGAGATTATTTTTCCTTCTTTGCTGAGCCTTGGTCCTCCCCGGCTCAACCTTCTAGCAAGCTTCCCGAGTCCTCAGATGGGGGCCTCCTCATTAGCTGTCTTGGCTTCTAGCACTTGCAATGGCGACCTTGCAAGATGACTGTGGCAGGGATGGCGGCCGGGGCCCAAGGAAGACATGGCGGGCGGGTTCAGAGCCGCGCCTGCCTGCCGAGGTCTGGTGCGGGAAGACTGTGAGGCCCCATTTGTGTAGTAACTACAGCTTTGGGGGAGACTGGTTCATGTGCCCTCGAAACATTCTTGTGACATGGCTGGAGCAAGATCATTAACTTAATTATATGCCATCAGCGGACTGGGTCTGAGGGGGTGTGAGACAGACACACCCGCTCAGGGTCAGGCAGTCGGTGGAGGGGCTGGTGCTGGCCTCTCTCCTCAGACCATAGAGTGATGCCAATCACAGGAGTGTGGGCACAGAGTTACCTCCTCCCCCTCCCCCAGTAGGCGGAGGGATGCGCAGCAAACACGTTTCAGGCAGGAATGGTGTGGAGTGTCAGGAGACAGGCTTCCCAGCGGGTCATTTTCAGTCTGCTGGGGAGACAGGCACATAAACCTAAGTGCTGTGATAGGCATCATATGGTCCCTGCCTCCGGGTAGGTCCAGGAAGGAATCAGCCACCCGAGAACATTGTTTCTTTCCTTTATTTTGCACACCTCTCAGAACATTTCCTCGCTCTTCCTATGTTCTCCCTATATTTGCTTAAGATTCCTCCAGCATATTGTGTGGCAAGGGGATCAAGAGGGCAAGTATGTTGGAGGACACTGCTCTTCTGTTTGCCTTTTGCACCCAATGGTCAAGAGCTGAGGGTGGAGGCTGGTGGACGCTCTGCTGGGAGCAGGTTCCAGGAGGTAGAGAGGGACAAGGCCTAGCGGGGAGGTTGGGACAGGTGGCTGGCCACACGCACGGAGTGTCAGGACGTGGCCCAGGGAGCACTAGGAAGGTGTTGTCTCTGGCTGGCCAGGAGGCTCAAGGGGACCCTGGAAAGAGGGAGAAAGATGCTGCTCCAGCCACTGCCAATCCAGGGATGGAGCAGCCCGAGGGGATCCTTCACTCAAGTGCCTCTTTTGGTTTAAGAAGAACCTTTGAAGATTCACCTCATTTTAAAGGCCTGACCTGTTCCTTTTAACGTGTGCTGCTGGGGTTAGTGGGAATGCCGGTAGAGCAGGAATGATATATATGCATATATCCTTGTAAGTGACAAAGTGGATATTCTGGAAGCAACATAGAGGCAACACATGTCAGCCCAGTTCAGGGCAAGAACGCAGATGATAAAGGTAGACCCGGGGTGTGGTCCTGCGCAGGACGTTGATGATGTGGGCTGAAGACCATGACCCCCTCCTTGGGAGGCTTTGAGGGAACTTGAGTGCACAGAGTGGGTGGTTCCTGGGGTCTGGCCCCCTGTCTGGTCTCATGGAGTCACCCCCTCAGGCATCTAATGCCGGTTGATTGCACTCCACTTAGCAAGAGATTCTAAAGGAGAAATGCATAATTCAGGAGGTATGGGCCATTTTACCCACTTGGCTCAGTGAGAGTGCACAGTATGAGCTCCAGGGGTCCCAGGGGTCTGCCATGGCCGTGGGCCCCATCCATTCCCTCTTGTAGTGTGTCCTGTGGGGTTGAGTGGAGTTCTTGCATCTTAAATATGTAGCATGTATTTTTCACGGCCCTGGATGTGAGGTTCCATCAGCCCAGAGAACCTGGGGCTACACACCTGTGTTGCTGAGCCCTCCATCCTGGGCCATATCCACCTCCATGGTGGATAGAGTGAGGTCCTCTTGCAGTGTTCGCCATTGCGTGGCCTTGTGGCTTTGGGGTGCCTCAAAGCTAGAGGCTGGAGGAGGAGCAAGACCTCTTGATTTTTCTCCTAGAGCCCACACCCCCTCAAGTTTGTGGAGGGAGGGCTTAGAACCGCTTCGCTCTCACTTCTAGTGATTATAAAGCCTCAAGAGAGGAAATAAAAACCACAGACTTTCTTATTTTAATAGGAAAAAAATGAGGAAGATGGGAAGCTTTGAAAATTACTAATGCTTTGGCATCTACAGGCTCTGTCTGCAGGTTGCCTAAGGCTTTACAGACCAGAGTGCGTGGCCTGGTGTACAGCTGGGGAGGATACCGGAGAGCTGGGCACGGCCCCGGCAGGGCCCCCTGAGATGTGCGGGGCAGCCTCTTCGGGCACATGCAGGGGTTGGTGAGGAGCTGGTCCCCATTGTGAGTGGTGGGATGTGGGGAAGAGCTGGGTGATGTTTCCCCAGAGTGTCCAGGGAATCAGGGTGGTTCATGATGACCACTGCCATGTGCTGTTCCCCAGCCACACCTCACCCCTCCCTGAGAGGCTGGGGCCGCCGGACCTGCAGCATGGCTGGGGCACACACTCCTTTTGAGAGCTCCAGGAAGTCTTTTGCTAGGAGACCTGGGGGCAAATGCAGTTTCCATCCCATCTGGTGCCTGGGATGGTGGTAGGCAGGTGGTTGTCTGGTTTCCCTCACTTATACCCTGTGAGTGAGGAGCTATATTCCTGCCTGGTGGTGGTGGTTTTTAAATGGTTGAGGTAGAGGGGTGCCTGAGTGGTTCAGCTGGTTGAGCGTGATTTCAGCTGAGGTCACGGTCTCAGGGTTGTGAGATCAAGCCCCGTGTGGGACTCTGCACTTAGCATGGAGTCTGCTTGAGATTCTCTCCCTCCGCCTCGGCCCCTCTCCACACTCATGCGTGCTCACACACACAAACACACCCTCTCTCTGAAATAAATTAAAAAAAAAATGGCTGAGGTAGAATTCACACCACAGAATTCACTCACTTAAAGTGTACAATTTAGTGTTTTTTAGCATAGTCATAGGGTTATGCAAGCATCACCACTGTCTAATTTTAGAAAAATTTTTCATCACCTCAAAAGGAGACTGCTCCCTTGAGGTACCATGACCCCCTCTATCCCATAGCCCTTGGCATCCGCCACTCTACTTTCTGTAGATTTGCCTTTTTTTTTAAAAGATTTTATTTACTTATTTATTTATTTATTTTTAGGGAGGTGGGGAGAGAGAGTGTGCGCGCAGGGGGAGGGAGAGAGAATCTCAGGCAGACTCCCCACTGAGCACAGAGCCGGACTCAGAGCTCAGTCTCACGACCCTGAGACCATGACTTGAGCTGAAACCACGAGTTGGATGCTTAACCAGCTGAGCCCCCTGGGCATCCCAAGCGGTGGCTGAGAGTTGGCTGGCTTCACCAGGACTTGATTCAGCCTCCAGCCTGAGGCTCCACATCATAGGTCTGTCAATCAGAAACCGGCTTGTTGCGAGGCAGCCTTTTCCCTCCACAGACCTCGAGGGCTGTGGTCTTCCCCTAGGTGCCCCCCCGCTTTTATCATGGTGAAATATTAGAACATACAGTGTACCATTTAAACCTTTAAGTGTCCAGTTCATTGGCATTGAGCACTTTCATGCTGTTGTGCCACAGTCACCACCATCCATCTGTAGAACTTTTTCATCATCCCAGATTGAAATTCTGTCCCCATTAAACAACAACTTCCCATC
>LNAC01000325.1:1724405-1839414 GCA_002007465.1 Ailurus styani | reverse complement strand
CTTTCTTTGCTGTTCTTTCTCTAGCTTTTGTAGGTGTAGAGTTAGGTTGTGTACTTGAGACCTTTCTTGTTTCTTGAGAAAGGCTTGTATTGCTATATACTTTCCTCTTAGGACTGCTTTTGCTGTGTCCCAAAGATTTTGAACAGTTGTGTTTTCATTTTCATTTGTTTCCATGAATTTTTTTAATTCTTCTTTAATTTCCTGGTTGACCCATTCATTCTTGAGTAGGGTGTTCTTTAGCCTCCATGTATTTGAGTTCTTTCCAACTTTCCTCTTGTTTTATTTATTTATTTTTTAAAGATTCTGTTTATTTATTTGACAGAGAGAGACACAGCAAGAGAGGGAACACAAGCAGAGGGAGTGGGAGGGGGAGAAGCCAGCTTCCCAGTGAGCAGGGAGCCCCATGCAGGGCTCGATCCCAGGACCCTGGGATTATGACCTGAGCCAAAGGTAGACGCTTAACGACTGAACCACCCAGGCGCCCTGCATTAATTTTTTTAAATTGTGGTAAAATATATGTAACATAAAATTCACCATTTTAAACATTTTTTAGTGTCCAGGTCAGCGGCATTAAGGACGTTCATGTTATTGGGCAGGCCTCAGCACCGTCCATCTCCAGAACTCCTTTCATCCTGCAAACCTGAAACTCTGTCCCGTGAAGTAGTAACCCCCCAGCACTCCCCTCCAGCCCTCCCTCCCACAGCCCCTGGCAGCCCCCATTCCACTTCCCATCTCTATGAATCTGACTCTCTAGGGACCTCCTGTGAGTGGACTCATACAGTATCACTGCTTATTTCTTTGAGCATAAAGACTCCTCCGTGTCATAGCGTGTGTCAGAATTTCCTTCTTTTCTAAGGCTGAATAATATCCATTGTTTCTGTATACCGCATTTCAAGTATACAGTTTGCTGGCGTTCGTTACAGTCAGTGAATATCTTCTTATGTGGGTTTCCATTTGCATCTCTGCCTCTTTTCTTGGGGGTGGGCCTCTGTCTGGGGATTTACCTAGTCAGAGGTGTGGATGGTTTGAAGACCCTTGATGTCTTCTGCCCTTCCAGAAATGTTACCTTCCAGAAATGTTCTAGTTTACCACTTGGTTTTATAGTTAATCCTTTACTCTTTTTGGACTTCTTTCTTTTTTTTTATTATTATTATTTTTTTTTAATTTATTTTTATTATTATTATTTGCCCATGGGTACAGGTCTGTGAATCATCAGGCTTACGCCTTTCACGGCATTCATCATAGCACAAACCCTCCCCAAAGTTGGACCTCTTTCTTGCCCCGTTCCTTTTGCAGGACTTTACTGAAGTGGTTCCATCAGGAGATTAAAAAAAAAAAAGGCAGGCTTCCCCTGAGGCAAGAGGATGGGAAGGAGGGAGCACGGGGCAGGGGGAGGCTAGGTGGAGACATGCCTCCCCAAAATCCAAAATTGTGATCTGGAGTTTTTGTCTAGAGAAGCAGAATCTGAGGTTAAGGTTTGCTTTAGGAGGCATCTGTCCTAAACTGGGTCCCATCATAACTCCCAGTTCTTTGATGTTCCCCAGAAATAACCAGTCCCATTGGCCCTGAATCAGGAGAGGCCCTGAGCAGGGGCCATCCAGTTTCTCATTTGGGAAGCTTCCCGAGGCCATGGTCTGTATGACACTTAGTTCTTTGTCAGCTTGGTGGTTCTTGGTAGGAAAAGAACTCCCTGTCCCCGTGTTTATCATGAAATTTGCTAGTTATTGCTACCCTGGGCTGCTTGTAACTGAACCAGAAAAGCATTTCAGCTTCTCTTCTATATATCCTGGCCATGGATTATTAGGCCTGCTTGATAGCATTGTCCAGTTAATTCTGGCCCGTGGAGTTCCTGCCTGGTTTTAATGGAGACTGCAAAGAAGCCGAGTGCCATGGTAGAAAACGGATTTTATGGGAGGGAGAGAAGCTTGTGTGGCCACACTCGGCCTGCAGAAGCCGTGTCAGGGCAGCGGCAAGACCATGTTCGGAGGGAGGGCAGTGTGGTGTCATGGACTTGATGGAAGAAAGGGGATAGACGTTGCTCTGACACCAGCGAGTTGTCTCAGCACTGTGATGGGTGTCCACTTTGTGGTTTTAGTGCTCCTGAGAGCCAGCCGTTCAGGAGTTCCAGCCGTCCTGGCTCATGAACTACAGAGCTGAGGCTCACGCTTACTCCTTCTGTTCTGTGTTGCTTGCTTTGGCTGTGCCATTGGCTGCTGCTCTGATACTTGGTAAATCGCTTGAAGTTCTGTGGGCCTCTGAATTCCCACCTGTAAGTGAGCAAGCCCGACAGTACCATCTTTAAGATCCCTTTAGTTCTGAGGTTCCAGATAAAATGAAGTCATGTTGTTCTGACTTCCCCAGCACATGACTTGGGAAACCTTTTTCTCAGGGGTCCCGAAGCAGTCTTTCTGTAAGACCCTATTGGGTCTGGCTGCCTGCAGTGACTGGGGCCCAGTCTGCCTGCAGAGCCCATGGCCAGCCAGGGGGTGGATTTGGCTCCTTATGCAAGTTTAAATGGGAACCGTGATGCTTTTTTGCTGGTTGATTTGTCATTTTTTTCTCACCGCCTGTTGGCCAGCGCTTGGGCTGGGAGCAGGTGCTCGGAGGCTGTGCAGGTGTCACCTGGGCAACGTGCTGAAATGCAAAGTAAGGCCAGACCAAAGTGGGAGAGGGTGAGGGCATTGTGGAGGGTGTCTGCCCGGGCAGAGGTGATGGTATCCGGGCAGGTGGCTGGCTGGGGGAGGCCTGGTCATGCCAGCTGGTGTCTTGCCAGACGGACCCCAGTCCTCCATAGTCAGGAAGCTTTGGGCTAAGGCCAGCACCGCAATGAGCAGGACTCGCATGTGTGGCTGTTGCCTGCATGCATCGCCAAACCATGATGTGGGGACATTTGGTACCTTAGGGCCGTTGTTCTCCTTCATCACAGATGACTGGTCCTCCAGCAGCCTCTCTGTCTAGTCTCTGTTATCCTTTATTGAGCATTCTCCTTGCCAGTGGAGCAGAGACTGTTGTGTCAGATCTAGCCAGCTCCGGGGTTGGGTCAGTGAGTCTGGAGGGCTCAAGGGCAGGAAGGAGACTCTGTTGACTGTCTGCACTCAAGTGGGGCGTGGATGCCTCAGTGGAAGTCTGTACTTTCCTAAAGAACTTTCCGTTTGGCAGGCTCCACGCTCTCTGCACTTTGACTGCCTGGCACCCCCCGAGTGTACCGGTGTTCCCTCTTGGGCAGTCTTGCAGGAGAGAGAGGACCCCTCTCTTTACTGGAACTTTGCATTTGGGTTTGGCTTTGCTCTTTGTAATGGGATCCCATGTGTCTTCCAGGATCTGAGCCTCATTCCACTGTGCAGCGAGCTAGGTGGTACCTGCCACATTGGTGCTCAGACAGCAGGAGCTTAGAAGGGCAAGAAGGTTCCAAGAGGCAGAGCATGGATTTGAACCACAGGTGGTTATTTGAGCCTCTGCTCTTTGCTCTACAGTATTGGGGTTGGCAAATTTTTTTTCTTAAAGAGCTGGGTAGAAACTAATTTAGGCTTTGTGGCTGAGGAGAAATGGAGGCTATTAAGTAAGTACTTATATAACCATTTAAAGTGTCATCATTTAAAAATATGAAAACCATTCTCAGATCCCACGTCACACAAAAACAGGCAGTGACGGGCCAGATTTGGCCCATGGGCTGGAGTTTGCTGACTCCTGCCCTACAGTGAACTGCCTCCTAATTCCTGGTGGTTGTGAAATAAGATGACAGAGCCTCTGTGGGTGTCTCCCATGTTCAGGAGCCCTTAACATTCCTCATGGAAACTGGGAGGCCGGCGGGGTCACTTTGCTGTCCCCCCAAGGCTCTTCCTTCCAGGAAGTCACCAGAGGGGGCAGAGCTGGGATGGGAAATGGTCACCTGGTTCACAGTTCCCAGCTGCTTTCCAGCCTTGGGTGTTCATTCCCCAAAACAAGGCTGAGGCTGGGTGGTGGGACATGACCTTCATGGTACCGTGCTCTCCGTGTCTGTATGTGTTTGAAAATTTCCATAACAAAAAGTTTTCAGAAAATCTTCATCTGTTGATCACAGCTGTAAACGAAACCCTGTACCTTGAGAGAACAGGGTGTTGGAATCCTGAATCCTCCTCAAGCCCCAAGTATGTGTGAGTAGACTTGCTCATGTGTTTCCTAGTAGCAGATGTTCCAGAGAAAGCAGGAGCTGTGCGTTAGCCACCCCATGCATCGTCCCTTCATCAATCCGTCAGCCAGAAGCCAGCCATCTGCCTTAGTCCATTTGGGTTGCTGTACTGAAGTACCATAGACTGGGTGGTTGATAAACAGCAGAGATCTGTTTTTCACAGTTCTGGAGGCTGAAAATCCAAGATCTCGGCACCGCCAGATTCGGTGTCTTGCGAGGGCCGTCTTCTGGGTTCATAGAGGGCTGCCTTCTTGCTATGTTTTCCCGTGGTGTGAGGGATGAGGGAGCTCTCCAGGGTCTCTTTTATTAGGGTACCAATCCCATTCATTAGTGTTCATTGGGACAGTCAGCCCTCATGACCAGATCACCCTCCGAAGGCCCCACCCCATCATACCATCCCACTGGGGATTAGATTTCAACACATGGATTTTAGGAGGATACAGTCAGTCACCATCCATCATCCATTTATCATCTGCCCGTCCAAACATCCATCTCTCCATCGTATGTCCATCCACCCATCACCCACCCATCTATTGTCCAACCATCTCTCTGTCCGTGTGTTCATCTGAGGTTTGTGTAGCACCTGCTGGGGCCCAAGCCCTGTGCTTAGGTCTTGACATAGTCCTTGACTCCAAGAAACCTATAAATGGGTGATGTGATGGAGCTCAGTACCAGCTGGGCACCAAGAAGGGACTAACTGTGCTGGGTTAGCTCAAGGAAGGCATCTTGGAAAGGGTAGCCCATTAGTCGGGTCTTGAATGGACCCAAATGGAAAGGAGTGTGTTAGGCTCTTGTGGGGGTAGGGGAGAGGGAAGGCAGTCCAGGCAGAGGCAGACCTGTGCACAGAGGCGGGGAGGAGTGGGACGGCTCGGCTTGCTGCATGGTTCTGTGAGGCTCGGGACAGCTGGAGCACGGCATTGGGATGAGGGGACTGGCTGTGAGGGAGGGCAGTCTGGTGTGCTTCCTCAGGCCAGAGAAAGACCCTGGTGGCACTTACCTGGAGAAGGGGTGAGTGTGAGGTGTGTGAGCCATCCTGGCAGCTGCTGGCCTTGCTCAGTTTCCACCCTCAGTGCGCTCAGGCCACTGTGGGTTTCTGCGTACTTTGTGGGCAGAAGCCCTCCCCAGCCTGGGCATCTGGCCGAGGCCTGTGCACCTGCCTGCGCTCACCTTTGTTGTGGCTTCTTGGCTTAGAGTCTCCTGTTGGGGAGCCCCAGTCCAGACAAGTCTGTGTGCAAAACAGACACACTCAAGCTTCAGTGTTTGTGCAATTCTGTGCTTCAGTTGGCTCCTCACAAGGACGGTGTGGGGTGGCTGTCCAGAAACCCCCGTGAGGCCCTCAGGCTGGAACAGCAGAGAGAA
This sequence comes from Ailurus styani, assembly GCA_002007465.1. Lineage (NCBI taxonomy): Eukaryota > Metazoa > Chordata > Mammalia > Carnivora > Ailuridae > Ailurus > Ailurus styani. The sequence goes on along the minus strand of LNAC01000325.1, from coordinate 1,833,887 downwards.
GCAGCACTTGCTCCTTCAGCACCCTTCCGCCTGGGGCTGGTTGAGGGTGGTGGCCGGGGCTGCGATGTTAGGGCCCTGCCGGGGCCCAGAATGAGCATGCTTGCTTAAAACATAGGGAAGAGTCCTTGCGATTTGTTCGTCGGCTTAATTGTGATAAACGACCAGTAAAATAAAATTCACCATTAAGTTGTTCACGCTGTTGCGCAGCCACTGCCACCGTCCATCTCTACCCCTGTTTTCATCGTCCCAGGCAGAAACCCTGTTCCCGTTAAACACTAACTCCCCACTCCGTGCTCCTTCCAGCGTCTGGCCACCACCATGTTCTACTGTCTGTCCCTGTGAACGTGACCACTCGAGGTATGCGTATCGGTGGAATCATACAGCGCTTGTCCCGCTGTGACCGGCTTACTGCACTTACAATGTTTTCAAGGCTCATTCACATTAAAGCACGTGTCCGAATTTCCTTCCTTTTGAAGGCTGAGCAGTAGTCCACTGTAGGGATGTTCAACACTGCTTGATGCCTTCGTCCATGGGGAATGTTTCGGTTGCCTCCACCGTGGGCTGTTTTAAATAATGCTGCTGTGAACCCGGGTCTGCAGATTCGGCGGGTCTTTTTTTTGATGTCAACTTTTTTGCATTTATTTGTCTCCTTTTTAGCTGTTTGGTTTATTTATGTATGTATTTTTATTGAGATATAATTGGATGTAACACTGTATTAGTTTTAGGGGTGTAGCATAACGATTTGATATATGTATACGTTGCAGAATGATTACAGCAGTAAGTTACCATCCGTCACCAGGCAGAGTTATGGATTTTTCTCTTCACCATACTGTTTTTCAGTCAATTCCCTTTCCTCTTTTAACAGCTTTCCAATTACAGGGATTTTTGTCCGTGTTAGGAAAATGAAATTTTGAGTTGAGGGTAAGGAAAAAAAATACATATCTTGTAAATTATCACTTCTTTTTTTTTTTTTAAGATACCAGAGATTCAAAAAGTGCTATGATGCCAGATGAGGTTTGCGTGCATGTGTGCGTTGAAATGCAATTTGTAGACGGTGAATGTCCTTCTTTTTGGTGTGCTCTTCTGTGAGTGAAGACAGAGTTGTGTAACCACCACTCCAATCAAGATACACAAATCCGGGCGCCTGGGTGGCTCAGTGGGTTAAAGCCTCTGCTTTTGGCTCAGGTCATGATCTCAGCATCCTGGGATCGAGGCCTGCATCAGGCTCTCTGCTCAGCAGGGAGCCTGCTTCCTCCTCTCCCTGTCTCTCTGCCTGCTTCTCTGCCTACTTGTAATCTCTCTCTCTGTGTCAAATAAATAAATAAAATCTTAAAAAAAAAAAAAAGATACACAAATCCATCACTCCAGAAAGTTCTATCACTCCAAAAAGTGCTTTTACCCCAGAAAGTGCTGTCTCCCCAGGAAGGTCCATTGCCCTAGAACGTTCATCACCCACATCCCTTGGAGGCATCTCTCCACCCGCAGCCCCCGGCAACCACCGATGTGCTTTCTTTCCGTGTGGCCTTGCCTTTTCTCAAGTGTCACGTAAATGGAATCCTACAGAGTGTAGCCTTTGGCTTCTGGCTTCTTTCACTTAGTGCAGTTGCGATTCATCCAAGTTGTGTGTATTGATAGCTCATTTCGTTTTATTAATGAGGAATATTTTGTCACCTGGGCAGGTCAACACAGTCCTTTTCCTTTCTGTTTTATTCGAACAGCATTATTGAGATAGAACTCATATACCATATAGTTTACCCATTTCAAGTGTACCGTTTACTGGTTTTTAGTATGTTCGCGGGGTTGAGTGATGCAACCACCACCTGTGTCTGGTCCCAGAACATTTTCATCTCCTCCAAAAGGAACTTCCTACCCAGTGGACTCTCCTCATCCTTCTCCCCTTAGTCCGGGACACCCTAATCTGCCTGCTGTCTCTGTGGGTTTGCCTTTTCTGGACAGTTCATGCAAATGAGGTTATACAACATATGGCTTTTGGTGGACACTGTCCTTTTTTTTTTTTTTTAAGATTTTATTTATTTGACAGAGAGAGAGAGATTACAAGTAGGCAGAGAGGCAGGCAGAGAGAGAAGAGGAAGCAGGCTCCCCGCTGAGCAGGGAGCCCCATGCAGGCCTTGATCCCAGGACCCTGAGATTGTGACCTGAGCCGAAGGCAGAGGCTTTAACCCACTGAGCCACCCAGGCACCCAACACTGTCCTTTTTTATGGTTTCTTTGGAAGGCTCATCTTCCAGGTCATGTTGTATCCTGGGGGGAGGGGGAGGTGAGGAGCTGCTCCCCTCCGTGTGTTCCCGGCCCCACCCCAAGCCTGGCCTTTCTGTCCGGGTTTGAGGCTCCTCCCCTCAGGGTACCAGGGAACAATCCCCTGTCTAGGCTTCTGGCTCCCCTTTCGATAACCCGGGGTTCCACCTGTCTTCCTCTCAGCCTCCCCCAAGGGCTCAAATCCCAGAGGTGGCATGTGGATGGGAGGTCGGAACCCAGCCTCCGAGAAGGGCCTGTATCTTTCCTGTGTGCCTGTCGCCTCGCTGTGAGTCTAGCGGCTGAGTTCCTCTTTGTCATGTTTGCTGCCAGATTGCCCAGGCCCCAGGAAGGGGGTTGGGGGCAAGAGAACAATTGCCATGGCATATGGCCATGCTGATCACCCATAGCCTTCAGTTGGATCCCTTCACCACCCATAGTCCTTGGACTGTAACTTCTGACACATGTCTCTGGGAACCTCTGTGATATTTGGAGTCTACAGGGATACCCGTTGCCCAGGACCCCAGGGCCTTAGCAACTAGTACACTGGATTCTGGAACTTCCCAGAGTTGTTGCTGCATAGGTACACAAAACCCACAGGGCTCTCCGGGCCTGAAATAGACCCCATGGAGCTCTGTGGGGGCAGGGCCCTCAGCAGGGGCACAGTTCCTGTTCTGGGAATGCAGGGGCTTCTGGAGCTGGATGGCACTGTAGACTTGCACACACCACGGGGTGTGAGCGTCGCATCTCCCAGCACACCTCTGGGGGCTGCCCGCTCTGAATCTGGTGGACAGGGTGTTTATAACTTCACACTTTGGTGTGTTTCCTCACTTGAAGAGGAAAACAGATGCACCTGCTCGCTGGCCAAGAGACGTGGCAGGTGCAAACGGCACGCCCAGTTCCTAGTATTATCCGGACCGAGGAATGAGTTACTTGGTCATAAATCAGGGTCTTGTCTGCAGAAGACTTGGCAGTGTGAGGAACGGCTTGGCAGTCTGTCTCCATTGCTGGAAGTGTGGGGCGTTTCATTCCGTTGGACACTCCCTTGGTGAAGCGCACCATTTAGCTGATGGGTCGCTAAGAAGGAAGGCAACACTTCAGTCATTGTAAGAGGCAGAAACGATTGTATGATCCCACTTTGAAACTTCTGGAAAATGCATGTCTGAGAATCGATGAGGGATGGTTACGTTTCTTCATCTGTAAAATAGGAATCAGTAGTCGTCTGCTCAGGGACTTGCCGTGAAGATTCGGTGAGGTGATGCGTGCAAGAAAAGCACTTAGCCCAGCTCCTGGCACACCTCAAGTGCTTAATAACACCGGTTATTCTCATGATATTGTTGTGATCATCGTTGCTGTGTGACAGCTAGCAGGAGAGGACGTTGGCTGCTTCATCAACTGGCTGGAGGTTTGGGTTTGGGTTGTTCTTTTTTTTTTTTTCTAAGGGACCAAAGTGGAAGATGAGAAGCTGCCTTTTTTCATCAGAGTTGGAAAAGCCCAGAGTGTGCATTTTCAAGCAGTGATTTTTTTCAAATGGTTTTGTTTTGTTTCAGGAACAGAGCCCTTCTCTTGAAATGACATTTTAGACCTCAGTACAGGGGACAGACGTGGAAAGAGTCACAGTAGCCCAGCCTGGCCCAGCTCAGCCTCCCTGCCAGGGCCCTGCCCCACCCCCGCCTCCACGTGGTTCCCAGGACCCTAGCTTGTGGCTGATTCATTCTGTTTGCTCCCCTGGGGGCAGCAGCTGGGAATCTGTGGGGAGCCTCTTCCTGGAGATCTGTGTCCTGGGTCTTCTCCAAGTGGTGTTGGCTGGCCAGGGAGCCTGGCACAACTTCCCTCCCTGAGTGGAGAAACAGAGTTGGTTCCTAGAATGACCTGCTCTTTTTGGCGGTGACGTGGGGTGGGTGAGGGGGCTCGGCAGCTGTGAGCCTGTGTGTGAGTGTGTGCTGTCCAACCTTGCATTTGCAAGGGTTATAGGCAGGGCTTTCTGCCAGTCACAGAACTTCACTTTTCCTCTTTTTCTTTTTAAATTGTGGTAAAACGCTCAAGCATGAAGCTCAGCGGCATTAGGCACATTCATACTGTTGTGTAACCATCACCATTGCCAGAGCTTTTTCATCTTCCCCAACTGAAACTGTCATTAAACTCCCCATCCTCCCTCCTCCAGCCCCTGGCAGCCACCATTGTCCTTTCTGTCTCTTTAAGCCTGAGGACTCTAGGGACCTCCTATACATGCAATCATAAAGTATTGGTACCCTGGTGGTTGTCTTATTTCACTGAGCATAATGGGAGTTTCATGTTGTAGCGTGTGTCAGAATTTCCTTCCTTTTTAACACTAAATAATAACATTTGGTTTATTTCTGTCTTTTGGCTATTGTGACTGGTGCTGCTGTGAGCAGGGGTATACACCCTTCGCAAACGGTCCCTTCTGCACGAGTACCCAGGGCCCCTCTCAGCTATCGTTAGTGGGAGATGGGAGAAAGGAACCATTCTCTTGCAGTGACTGCCAGGAGCCCACAGCCCTCTGGAATGTAGCAGGTTGCTGATAAAAAGGGCTGGAGTTCTTGGAAAGGGGCGTTCCTGGCTGCAAGTCCTACCTCCGCTTCCAGCCACCTTCTCTGCCAAGGGAATTTGAGTCAGCCGCTCCTGGGAAGTGGTGAGCCTCTGATAAGGTGAGGGGAGATGGGGGGAGTGTTTCTGTCTGACTCCAGCTGCTCCTGGGCAAGTCAGGGACAAAAACAGAGTGGAGTGAGACAGGGATCTGCTTGATTTGACATTTTGCTTCTTAATGTGGAACAGAGTGGGCAGGTTGGGTCCTTCTTCCAGGCGGTGTTGGGCCCAGCTCTGGGGTAGAACTATGGTTCTGTACCCGGTGGGCAGTGCGGGAATTAGGGTAGGAGCCTGCCCTCAGGAGACAGAGATGTATAAGAGGGATATGGGGTTAGTGAGTCAAGGAAGGAGTCATATGGTGACTGAGACTCCAGGAATTACACCATTCCTGGAAACCTGGGTCATTTTCTAGAATAACCAGATTCCCGCCATGCCTAGGTGGCTCAGTCATTTAAGCGGCCAACTCTTGATTTTGGCTCAGGTCACGATCCTGGGGTCCTGGAATTGGGCCCCACATTGGGCTCCCTATTGAGCAGGGAGTCTGCTTGAAAGTTTCTCTCTCCCTCTCCCCCTCCACCCGCTCATGCTCTCTGTCTCTCAAATAAAGAAATAAATCTTAAAAAAAAAAAAATAGAGGGGTGCCTGGGTGGCTCAGTGGGTTAAGCCTCTGCCTTCAGCTCAGGTCATGATCTCAGGGTCCTGGAATCAAGCCCCACATCGGGCTCCCTGCTCAGCGGGGAGCCTGCTTCCCCCTCTCCCTCTGCCTGCCTCTCTGCCTACTTGTGATCTCTCTGTCAAATAAATAAATAAAATCTTTAAAAAAAAATAGAATAACCAGATTCCCATGGACTTTGCCATGCTCAGGAAATCTGACAGAGCTGGTAATTACAAAGTCTAACTGAGAAATGTCTTTTTTTTTAACAATTTTTTTTAAGGATTTTATTTATTTGAGACAGAGAGATAGAGCATGAGCAGGGGGAGAGAGGCAGAGGGAGAGGGAGAAGCAGACTCCCTGTTGAGCCAGGAGCCAGATGTGGGGCTCAATCCCAGGACCCAGGGATCCTGGTGCTTAACCATCTGAGCCACCCAGGCGCCCCCAACCCCACCCCAACAATGACAGCCCCACTTTCGATCTGTGTGGGGCTTTCTGCAGAAAGCAAAGCCTGAGGTTACTCCTAGCCCCTTTTCATCATGCTCCAAGGGCATCTTTCTCTTTGAATTCTAGTGTCTCCATTGTTGAAAAGTTATTAGCATGTTTATAAGCTCAGACCTAGTCATACCACCCCTAGGGTATTTCCTAAGGAAATAGGAGTCTCCCCCCACCTTTTTTTTCCTTTTTGGTATTATTATGTGAAGCTATTCATTGTGTTCATAACAGTGGAAAACTGGAAACAAAATAAACGGCCCTGCAGTAGAAAAGGGGTTACAGTAACTTGGTGGACTATTGTGTCCTCATCGAATGATAAGGGTGAAAATCATGTAGCAGCGTGAAACTTGTTCCTACCGAGAGTGACGCATTGCACTGTATGTGTCAGGATGTGTGTCTGTCATCTCTTGCTGTCAACAAATCATCAAGGACACGAAGTTGTACGGGGTTTCTTCCTTCAATTTTGGCTTCTACCATGTCTCGTATTAGGTTTAAAAATGAAAATTCTCTACATACTATTCATTGGGCGCCTAGCCAGAGGATGACGGGGATGGGGGTGAGGCGGGAGTGACCATTAGGTCTTCTAGGCTTGCAAACATGACCTCTGCAGCCTGGACCTTCGGGAAGAAGACATTTGGAGATAGGGACCGGCACTATGGGGCATGTTTCAGCTCCATGGCGTTCTCCCTTCTTGATGCCGGGACAGAGGCTGGGTGGGTCTTGATGGCAGCACCAGTGGACCCAAGGCCATTGGAGGTGTTGGCCGCCCACGTCCGTAAGGCAGCTGTGGCCCCAGCCAGCATGAGCTGACCATCCTGATACAGGAAGAGAGGACATCATGAGGACCTTTGTGTCCAAGGACACTGCTGTCGGGTTGATTTGAGTTGGGGTCGCAGGTGTATTTGTCCCCCCACATTCCTTTTTGCAGGTTATTGCTGTTCCCCTAAACCGATGGTTTTTTATAATCTCCTTGCAAGATTCTGTGAGTTTGAAAGTGCTTCAAAATAAAAATTTAAATTAATACCCGGGGGCACCATGCTCTGCCTGTGCTTGGGACAGGGTGAGCACTGGAGGAAGGGCATTGCCATGCAGGCTTTGGGGCTCTGGGCTGTGCTGGTGGGCATGGGGCTTCAGTTACAGCTGCCTGCCCGATCATGAGCAGGGCCAACTGCTGGGACAGGAGAGGCTCTGACACCCACACATCCTGCTGGAAGGAGAGTTGTGGCCCAGGTTATTGAATCCTGCCTTGTGGGAAAAAGTTGGGTCTTGCCTGACTGTGGACAGAATATGAGGGAAGGGGTTTGAACCTGCCCTGAGCAAATAAATGGGCCTCGTTCCAGGGGAAGTGTGGGCTGTGGAATAACCCTCCTCTGATCAGAGAAAATTCCTTTCCTATTGCATGGGGACCTGCCTCCTCTCTGCGTTCCTACTCTCATTCTTCTATTCCTCCTGAACTCCCAAGCCTTTAGGTCGCTCTGTGCCCTCCCGCCCGGGGTTTGTGCTCTGATCTGATCTTTGGTTCCCCAGGTGGGTCAGAAACAGTGGGAAGCCCTCAGAACGGGGTGAGCGTCCGTGACTGCTCCTGCTGCTGGGCAGCCCCAGAGCTTCTGTCCCCTCATCCCCCTCACTTCCCCCAAGGCCATGTAAGGATTCCATGAGGTGACCCAGGATAGGGCCTCATGCCCATCAAGAGTGAATCGCTCAGAAACTGAGTTCCCCTCCCTGAGTTCAACCTTTTCTTTAATAGCTGCAGAACTCTGATTAGCCACAATTTGTGGGACCTTCCATATCAAAGGCAGGTGAAGCTGCTTGATACTCCCTTCTCCCCGACCTCGTCCAGCGCAGCCTAGGTCTCTGCCGCCTTGGGTCCGAGGGCTGGGAAAGTGCCGCCTCAGTCCTTGGTCTTAGGGGTGACAGCAAGGAGGGAGAGCTGGTCCTGGGTGGGGCTGGGTAACTAGTGACAACCCGGCAGTCTAGGTCGGGGCTGGCTTCAGCGTGGGCACTCAGGCCACAGGTGACTGGTCAGGCGTGGAGGATTTTGATCCTCCTCGTGAAGACCCTTCACTCCCTGCCTGTGGCAGTGGGGCCATTGTCCGGGTCCTGCTGGGGGAGTAGGAGGGAGATGAGGCAGAGGAGGCAGAGGAGGCCCGCCATAAAGGGCTGATTTTTCTGTCCTGGAATGAGCCAGCTCCGAGGGTGAGAGGCTGTCAGCAGCCAGGATGAATCGCCTATTTACTTGTTTCATTAAGAGGCTCCTTGCTCGTGGGAGAGGTCGCAGCCTTGCCTGCCCTTCGCAGGGAGGAAGTGGTGTTTACAGAGCGGCCAGCTGGTACAGGGTGAGGAGGTGGCTAATCCCTCATTAGGGAGCCAGGAGGGCCTGCAGCGTGCCAGCCCGTTCCTGCCCTGCTACTACCCTAATGGCCGTGACAGTGGGTGGATGGACAGAAGGCTGGGCCAGTCAGGCAGTGAAAACAGGAAACCTAATCTTTTCAAAATAGTCCAGGGGGAGGGGAGAAAGTGAAGAAGCGAAGAGCATCAACTGACAGACAGCCCCTGTGGGGGAGGCGTCTTCCAGCGGCTGGGGCTTCTCAGAGCTGGAAATTGCAGTGAGTCAGCAAAAGGCTGAGGGTGTTCTCATCTTCCAGGTCTGTCCCTGACGTTAGATGGTGTTTTAGCAGGAAGCCTCCTACCTCAACCTCCCACCGTGCCACGAAAAACCATCCCCTGTTGCCTTGATTGTGACCCTTGGGCATGGCCCCTGGCCCCCCTCCTGGGGTCAGCCAGTGGGTGCACCAGGTGTGTCTTCACGGGTCCAAGCCTCCCGTGGCCTGGGGTCCGAGGCCACGCAGCTCAGACCTGCAGGACCACCCACACTATGCTTTCTCTCTCACCCTTCTTGAGTACTGCCCCTGTGGCAGAATAGCTCACTGCTCCCCACTAGTTCCAAGTGCATCCTCCCTTTTGCTTTCTGCACGGCAATCTTCACCTGGAATGCCCTTCCACATGTCTCCACCCGCCCAGATCCATGCGTCCTCCAGGGTCCGGCTCCCATGGCACCTTCTTCATGGGCTTCCTTTGTCCCATCCCACAGCCTTCTCTCACCCTTGACTTGTCTTCCTCTTCTGACCTCTCCAAGTGGCCCCTCATGCCTGTCTCCTTTTTGTGCTGTCCAGGCTCCTTGGTACTCGTGTGTGCACCCCACATGGCCTTCTGGAGCTGAGAGCTATCCTGGTATCACTCCTCTCCCCGGAAGGACTCAGCCCCCTCCCTGGGCTGGCCGCTCGTGCGTGTGTGTGTGTGTGTGTGTGTGTGTGTGTGTGTGTGTCTCCACTGCACAGAGGGGTGAGCTCACCTGCCCCCACTCTTTCAGACTGGGCACAGGCTCCCTTGTGGGAGCTCCAGGTCCAGCAGAGCACACAGGGGCTCTGCCATCCCCCACCCTTCAGGGTCCACGAAGCATTTGCATCCCTCAAGTGGGAACCACGAGGTCCCTCCCTCCTTCTGTCCGATGTGCTTCAGAAAAGGAGGAGGGTTGCCCTGAGCTTTTGCCTACAGTGAAGTGAGAGCCCTGTGTCAGGTTCGGGTGGGCTGTGCTGGGGGAATAACACCCTTGGAGAAGTGGGGTGCAGACAGCACCGGGGGATGGGGCGGAGGAGGTGGCTTCAGTGTCTGCCAGCCCCCGATGCCCGCTCTGTGCAGGTTATTTTGACTCTGTGGCCCGCAGTGCTGAGAGCCTGGGGATCTTGGAGCCTGAGGCCCTGGCAGGCCTGTGACATCCTGAGGAGTGCTTTCATTCCCAGGCCATTGGAAAGCTTGACTCAACCAAGTGAGTTGTTGTAAGGGTGAGCCTGTGTGAGCACGTGTGAGCATGTGAGTGTGTCCGTGTGTGTACACCCCTGCATGTGCACACGAATAAGACTGGGTGTCTGCATGCACACACCTGCGCCGTGCAGCCCAAGCATGGGGAGAGGAGCCTCCAGTGGCTCCAGGCTGGGCATTGGGACACATTTTCTCAGTGTCCCTGAGCCTTGTCTCTCAGATGAGGATGCTGACCTGTTCCTCGTGTACCTCTGAGAAGATGAAAAGAGAGCCTTGCAATGCTCCATACGCGATGGTGTGTCCCAGACAGGCCCTCAACACAGGCACAATGGCTCCCTTCCCATCCCCCACTTCAGACCATTAGCCTTCCTGACTTGCTGGGCCTCGCTCAGCTCAAGGAGAGGCTAGGTGATCAGGCTCTTCAAACTCCCAGACTTCAGCTGCCAAGGGACCTGGCAAGTTCTCCAGCCTCCCAGGCCACAGTGGCGCTGTGTCATTAGCCTGGATATTTCAGGTTTGTTTCTTGCCCCGGATTATAGGTGTTTTCACCCAGCAGCCCGCACAGCGGTGACCAGGGGCTCTGATCCCCTTCTTCCCTGCCGCCAGCCACTGTGCTCACCTCCTCCTCATTCCCTCTTCCCCAGTGAGCCCTGAGCCAGGCCCTGCCTCTTCCTGCCTTTCCCTCGGGCAGAGGCCCTGGTGTTGGGGACCCACTGCCGCTCTAGGGCAGTGACAGGAGCACTCGCGCCCTTATCTCGGCCGCCAGCCTGGAAGGCCAGTTTCTTTCTCCCGTCCACACAGTCTAAAGGAAGCTGGGCTGAAATGGCAGATGCTGGCCTGACTCCACAACAGGAAGACGGGCGTGGGCGCAGGTCCCCCGGCATTGACCACGGCTGCCACACAGCAGTTAGCTCCTGCTGCTGGTCCCTGGGGCTCTCTTGTCCCATGGCTGCCTCTGAGGTGGTTTTTCAGATTGGCATTTATACTTCAGACTGGCATTTATACTTCTGACTTGGTTACATTTTCTCAGAGCTCTTTGGAGACTGGGCAGTGGGATGTTGAGGTGACCTGCCCCTGGCCCTGTGGTCATGGTGGAGGTGGCTCCTGCCCCCTCCCTGGCCGCCTAGGCAGGGCATGGGGTGGACATTTTTCTTCTAAGGCTCATTTCCCACCTCCACATCCAGGAAGATCAGATATCTCCTCACCCCGAGCTACCTTGTGGATGAGCAAGAGAAGGGGCTGCATTCTCCCAGGGGAGGCCAAAGGCCAGAAGGAGGGCCCGCTTCCCACCTTCTCATCCAATGTGATGCTGTCCGTCTGCCCAGAAGGGGAGAAACTCCCTCCCAAACCTGGACAGAGAAGCCTTTGAGGAGGCCAGGGCTGCTGAGGGCGGGACCCGGGTGTTCTCATCAATTTCTCTGCTCCTCTTGGCCACAAGGCATAGGGGCAGCTGCAGAGACCTTGCAGGCAGTCCGGGCATCAGAGGCAGTTGGCTGGGCTGCCCCAGGAAGGGCGTGCTCAAGCAGGAGCTGTACTGAGATCACCTCCCCTCTGAGACATGTGTGTCCTGCTTAATGAAAGAAACAGTTTGGTGTCATGGTTTTTCTGCTCCTGGATTCCCCTCTCCCTTTTAAATACAGAGGACGACACCTGACCCTGACCCTGGACCCGTCTGGACCAAAGACGTCATTCGAGCCCAGAGTAGCAGGCATTGTGATTATTTTGGGACTTCCTCTCCATGCACCTCTGGGCTCACTCACTTGGTGGACCCCACCCTGCTTCTCAGGCCCTGCCTGTGGCAGGCTGGCCAGGTCAGGTGGAGGGCATGGGCTCTGCCAAAGCCAGGGCTGCCACCCAGAGCCCAGACTGCAGGGCTCGTGCTCCAGGCTCTCACCCCTGAGACTTGGAAGGCGTGGCCTGAGCTCCCTCCTGCCCAGTCTTGCTGGCAGCTGTTCGGGACTTTGTTTTTGGAAGAAATCCCTATGGAACTAGAGGAGGCTGAGATGACCTGGGGCTTGTTCCTCACCCTTACTTCTTGTTTGTATCCCACTGACACCACTGTCTATTTGCAGTATGTCTGGCAGCTTGGGGGATGGGTGGAATCACAGATCTGGGAGTCTGCAGTAGGGAATTCCAGCTACCCTCGTGCCTTCCTGTATCCTAGCTTTTCCATCCCTTGGCAGCACTTTTCCAAGACTTGTCCCCTTTTCCGACTTTCGCTGTCTGGAAGCTTGGGGGCCAAATTCACCTCATTTGACATGGTTAACACATCCCAGAGACCCAAAAACATTCTTTGAGCCTTTTGATTTTCTTCCCCATGGTCTTATTTTCACACTGTTTAATTTCTTAAGCCTGCTTCAGATCCTTTTGGAAATAGACAGGTAGAAACCTACACAAACAAACTCCCCACCCAGCCTGGCGTGCTCCCTTGCCCACATCCTGCTCTCCTTCCCAGGGACCTGGAGGCCTGCTGAAGTGGGGGCCCCTCCTCTGTTGGGGCAGGGCGGGGTGTGGTGTCGCCTTAGAAACTGTGCAGACCTCCTGCTTGGGCTCCCAAATGATTCATTTCCTTCAAATGTCCTATGCTGTTTTCCAGTAAAATCTCTGTTATATGTGTGAATCTAGATCCTGGCTCATATCTTCTGCTGAGACTGATGTGATCTTTCTCTTTTAGAAATATTCTTCCTACAGGGCACAAAGTTATTCTTTTATACTTGCTGGTATTTAGAGTGAGTGAATGTGTGTGTGTGTGTGTGTGGGGGGTTACTGTCAGGGTGTTGCACGTGGAGCGAGCTAGGGAAGACATACTTTTGTCTCGTGGCGTGTTGCCTTTGCTAGTGTGTTCATGGCAGCATTTAAATGCCTGGGCAAAGATGACGAGAAAAGCTCCTAATCTTCATAACAAATTTCTAGGTCCACAATGATGGCAAGAAACATCCAAATTCTGAAACTGAGGATAGGGTGGTGGTTAGGGCCTCTCCTTGTCATTTAGGCCAAGGAATAGCTCAGTCTGGCCCACTATTTGCTTTTATGAAAAAAGTTTTATTGGAACACAGTGCACCCATTTGTCCTTGCATGATGTACGGCTGCTTTCACACTATAATGGCAAGGTTGAGTAGTAGTGGTAGATACCACGTGGCTTGCAAAGCTGAAAATATTTACTAGCTGGCTGTTTGCAGGAAGTTTGCTGACCCCTGGTTTAGGATAGAACACACAGATGGAAGACCCCAGAATAGCATTCCTACAGAACAGAGAGTCTTTTTCTCTCCAGCAGCTTATCTTTTTTTTTTTTTTTTAAGATTTTATTTATTTATTTGACAGAGAGAGCGAGAGAGGGAACACAAGCAGGGGGAGAGGGTGAGAGAGAAGCAGGCTTCTTGCTGAGTAGGCAGCCTGATGTAGGACTGGATCCCAGGACCCTGGCATCATGACCTGAGCCAAAGGCAGATGCTTAATGACTGAGCCACCGAGGCACCTGCAGTTTTATCTTTTTAATTAGATTTAATATGGTTACTCTCAGTACCACCTGAGGGGGACCAGAAGGAGCAGGGTCCTGGAATTTGGGTTCGCGGAGCACAAAATCTCAAAACAGCCCTGCCAAGTTACTCCCATTATCCCCTTGCCAGTAGAGGTTCCAGAGGGTGTGTCTCCTACATGGCATCACTCAGCCCAAAAGCAGGGAGGGAGCTGTCAGGCTCATGCTGTCCCATGGTCCAACCCTCAGAGGGAGAAAAGGGAATTAGCCAGCATCTGTGCTGCCCTGTGGGACAGAAGGAAGAACATCTTGACTGTAAGCATGGTTAAACACTGGGATAAGCTGTCAGGGGAGTGTGAGAAATTCCCATCTGAGGAGAGCTTTGGAAGGGATAAACCATTTTCAAGTGCATTTTCACTGCCTGGGTTTTCAGCTACTTGGTGACAGGGCATTGGCCTCTGTGGTCCTGGAAGACAACCTTTTGACCTCTCTGATTCAGCAGTTCACCACCACCCACACCCCCACTGGCCTGCCTTAGACCAAACTCTTTTCTAATCAGATCACAACAACACCAGGCCCCTTCAGAAAGACTTCCAAGGCCCTGAGTTACTGGAGATTTGGTTTCTGGAGTGGTTCTTGTGCCAAAGAAATCTAGAAGGCTGGACCACCTCATGAGGTCCTCGTGTCCGTGTGCTGAGCCTCTTTCTGTCTCAGGTTACCATCAGCCTCGGGCTCCTTTGCTCACAACTTTTGTCAGCCTCATCACACAAATGGTTAGGGGCACGGGACTCAGGGTGGTTGGTTCCGGCAGGTTCCAGCAAGAGGAAATCAGACTAAGAAGTTGTAGGACATTTCTAGGAGAGAGAAAATGAATGGATTGGGGCTTCCTTTTCCTCCAGGACAGACACCATTTACTGTCCTGGTGGACTGAGGAACATCCACCTGGGTTTGTCTGAGGCACCTTCTGGAGGCAGAGTTGGAATCCAGCAGAGGCCAGTGGGAAGGTAGTAGTGTGGAGATAGGGCACAGTTGGCTTTGGCAAGAACAAACTTCACCAGTCTCCTGACATCACAACCAGGAGCCCTCCCTTTGAATTATGTGTGCAGGTCTAAGTGGGTCATTCAGCCACACACTTTGCAAAGGAGTGTACTCTCAGCATGAATTCAAATCAGAAAGCGCCTCCCTGAGAAACAAGCAATTGGCTCTGTAAGCATCAACGGTATTTCTTGTCTTCTGCTGTGACTGCACAAGGAGCTGCTAGAAGCCACCACAATAGCCGGGTCTAATCTGTTGAGCATCTGTGCAGTCAAATGCTTTTTCTGCACCTATCGTGTGGGTTTTCTTGTTAAGTCTGTTAGGAATTTTGAGTGATTTTTTGAGTGTTAAACCAGCCTTACATTCCGGGGGTTAAACTCTATTTGGTTGTGATATGTTGTTTGTGTGTGTGTGTGTGTGTGTGTGTGTGTGTGTGTGTGTGTGTGTGTGTGTGTGTGTGTGTGTGGTGTGGTGTGTGTGTGTTTGCTGTCTTTGATTTACTAGTATTTTGTTGAGCATTTTTGTATTTTTGATCCAAGGTTCGTGACAGATACTGCTCTGTAGTTTTTTCTTGTCCTATTTTTGTCTGGTTTCAATATGAGACTAATACTGGCCTCATAAAATGAGTTTGGAAGTAACCTTTCTATTTCCCGGAAAGGCTTGTTAAGAATTGGTATTATGTCTTTTTAAGTGTTGGGTAGTGAAACTGTCTGGACCTAGGGGTTTTTGTTTGTTTTTGTAGTTTTTCAACAGCAAATTTGATGTCTTTAGTAGACGTAGGACTGTTCAAGTTATCTGTTTCCTTTAATTTAACTTAATTTATTTTTTTCAAGTTATCTCTTTCTTTTTTTAAAAAAGAAGAGAGAGATTTTGGGGGTAGGGGCAGGGGAAGAGGGAGAGAGAGAATCTCAAGCAGACTCCCCTCTGGGCTCAATCCCACAACCCTGAGATCATGACCTGAATCGAAGTCAAGAGTCAGATGCTTAACCAACTGAGCCACCCAGGCACCCCCTCAAGTTATCTGCTTCTTGAGTGAGTTCTGGTAATTTCTGCCTTTTAGGGAATCATCCCATTTCATTTACGTTGTCAAATTTATGTGCATGCAGTTATTTATAAGATTTCCTTTTTGATGTTTTTGGGATCCACAGTGATATATCCTCTTTCATTCCTGATTTTACTAATTTGTGTATCTTTTTTTTTTTTTTTTGGTCAGTTGTGTGTCCTTTTTCTTGGTCAATCTGGCTTTATCCATTTTATTGCTCCCTCCCTACCACAAGAATCAGCTTTGTTTTCAATTATTTTTCTGTTTTTTTTTTAATTTTACTGTTTTCTGCCTTTATTATTTCTTTCTTATAGGTTTATTTTGCTCTTTTCATCTTTAAAGATGGAAACAAATTATTGACTTAAGACTTTTTTTTAAAGATTTTATTTATTTATTCGAGAGCGAGAGCACAAGCAGAGACAGACAGAGAAAGGGAGAAGCAGACTCCCTGCTGAGCAGGGAGATCAATCTGGGGCTTGATCCTAGGACCCTGAGATCATGACTTGAGCTGAAGGCAGATGCTTAAACAACTGAGCCACCCAGGTGCCCAAGACCTTTTTTTGCTAATATAAGCATTTAATACTATAAATTTTTCTCTGAGCATTACTTTAGTTACATGCTTACGTATTTCGATATGTTGTGTTTTTATCTTAATTTCCTTTAAAGTATTTACCAGTTTCCCTCGGGACTCCCTCTTTGACCTATGGATCATTTAGTAGTGTCTTGTTTAATTTCCAAATATTTGGGATTTTTCAAGATGTCATTCTGTTACTGATTTTTAATTTCATTATGATAAAAGCCACATGAATTAGTTTCCTATTGCTGCCGTAATAAATTTCAGTAAACTTAGTGGCTTAAAAACAACACAGATTTATTTTTTAAAAGATTTTATTCATTTATTAGAGGGAGAGAGCACAAGCGGGGGTGGGTGCTCAGAGGGAGAGGGAGAAGCAGACTCCCCATTGAGCAGGGTGCCTGACGTGGGCCTCGATCCCAGGACCCTGGGACCATGACCTGAGCTGAAGGCAGACTCTTAACCAACTGAGCCACCCAGGTGCCCCACAATGCAGATTTATTATTTTACAGTTCTGGGGGTCACAAATTCAAAATGCATCCCATAGGCTAAGTCTTAGTTTTCTTTCATCTGAGGTGGTTTCCATTTTGCCTTCATTCCTGAAGGATATTTCCACTGGGTATAGCATTCTGGGTTGGCAGGGTTTTTTTAATCCATTTTCCTTTTTTTTTAATTTTTTATTTAAAAGAGAGAGAGAGAGAGCGTGTGCAGAAGCAGGAGAAAGGGCAGAAAGAGAAGCAGGCTCCCCACTGAGCAGGGAGCCTGACATGGGGCTCCATCCCAGGACTCTGGGGTCATGACTTGAGTCGAAGGCAGACGCTTAACTGACTAAGCCACCCAGGTGCCCCTGATGGTTCTTTTTATCTAGCACTTTATTATTATTATTATTATTATTATTATTATTATTATTATTATTCCTTCCTCTGACCTCTGTAAGGTGAGACATCTACAGTCATTTGAATCTTCATTTCCCAAATGTAATATGTTGGTTTTTTTCTAGCTTCCTTCAAAATTTTTTATCTTTGATTTTTAGCACTTTGATTTTGATGTGTCTAGTAGTGGCTTTCGTTGTTTATCCTGTTTGGGGTTCACTATATTTCTTGGATTTGTATATTTATGACCTTCACCTAGTTTGGGAATTAGTCAGCTATGATTTCTTCAAATATTTTTTCTGTCCCAGTTTCTCTTTTTTGGGATTCTTGTGACATGAACATTAGATGTTTTGAGGTCTCACAGATCCTTGAGTTTCTGCTCAAATTTTTTTCATACTCTGTTTGGATAATTTCTGTTGATCTGTGTTTAAGTTCACTGACTCTACTGTCATCTCCATTCTGATACTGAATTCCTCTCCAGGAAATTTCTTATAGGTGTTATTTTTTGGTTCTAAAATTTCTGTTTGATTTTTTTGTTATAGCTTCTGTTTCTTTGCTGAGGACTTCTGTTCTTTCCATTTGTTTCAACAGTCTTTGCCCTCCCTTCTTGGAGCATGCTTCTGATAGCTGCTTTAAAATGTTATTCTAGGGGTGCCTGGGTGGCTCAGTGGGTTAAGCCTTTGCCTTTGGCTCAGGTCATGATCCCAGGGTCCTGGGATCGAGCCCCGCATTGGGCTCCCTGCTCAGCAGGGAGCCTGCTTCCTCCTCTCCCTCTGCGTGCCTCTCTGCCTACTTGTGATCTCTCTCTATCAAATAAATAAAATCTTTAAAATGTTATTCTCATTATTCCAACATTTGGGTCATCTGGGGGTTGATGTTTGTTGCTTGCTTTTTTCTCTAACAACTTAGGTTTCCAAGTTCTTTGTTGAGTAATTTTTTATTGTATCCTAGACATTTTGAATGCTACGTTATGAGACTCTGGATTGTTTAAATATTCCAGAGATGTTGATGGAGTTGTTTAAACAGCCAGTCAACCCATTTAGGTTCAGACCGCACATCCTAGCCCACCTTCTGTGGCCTCTGGTTCCACCGCCCACCCTGCTGTACACCAGCTGGGGTCAGTCTGCAAGCTGGGCAGTAGTAGCAGTTCTTACCCATGTGGTTGAGCTCCCAAACCTGTGCGGGGCTGATGCAAGTGGTTTCACACATAGGCAGCTTGGGGGTGAGCCAAGGGTTTCACACACAGACTTGAAGGATCCTTCCTCTTCCTGACCTGCCTGGCACTCTACTTCCCCAGGTCCTGACTAGGAAGCTGGGCTCCACCCTCCCCATGCTGTCACCCGAAGGTCCACTGCCGCTGTACTTGTGACGGCAGGGCTCTGTTCCTTTGATGGCAGTCTCCTAGTATAGGGTGGAGAGGGCACAGGACTCCACCCCAAGGGACCCCTGCTGCTGTGTGGGGGAAGGGGAAGAGGTGCTTCTCTTATGCTGCTGTTCCCCTCCCTGGAGCCCAGTAGGTGAGATTAAAAGAGCTGAATTCACTGGATCCCTCCTTCCAGGACCTTTGTGTAGAGAAAGCAGGCTTTTCTCTTGTTTGGGGTTTTTTCCTTTCTGTCTGTTCCTGTTGACACTTTGGGGCTGCTTCAGGCCCAAGCTGGAATAGATGGGGTGCAATAACTCCCAGCTCTTGTGTGATATTGCAGTGGTTTGTCCAAACCCATGCTGTTTACAACACTGCGAGCAAACCCAACACAGACTATGGGCCTTGGGCGAGGATGACATACCAGTGCAGCTTCCTCGGTTGTGACAGATGCTCTCTGTTGGGGAATGTTAATAATGGGCGAAGCTGAGCATGGGTAGGGCAGGGGGCCTGTGGAAAATCTTCAGCTTCCTTCCAATTTTGCTACGAACCTAAAACTGCTCTAAAAGAAGTAAAGGTTAAAACAAACAGAAAACCTGAGAAGGCCCTTCTGGGGCATCCCTCCAGTCCTGAGATGCCTACCCAATGCTTCTGCTCTTAGCCACCTTTCTGAGTCCCATGATACCTATTTCCTATGTTTGGTCCAGGATTTGTAGCTGTGGTGAGAGGGAAAACATGGCATGCACATACTCCATCTCCCCTGGAACTGGGAGTTCAAGCTTCTGCCTTTGAATTTTCTTCTTTGGATGTGCAGTGGTGTTCCCTGGAGTTGGTCCCCATCCATAGACATCATTTAGAGGGGTGCAACCTATGCTGGTCACCTCTGTCTTCCCCAGTAACTTTTCCCCCAAGCCCAGCCCCGCTGACACTTGTGCTGCAGGTTCAGGGCCGGACCTCCTGGTCTTGTCCCCCACCAGCCCTAGCAGCTTCCATTCGGTGATGCCCCAGAAGCACCTCCTCGCTTCTTGTCGGTTTACTCAGCAGTCTCATTGCCCAGGTTGCTCAGTCCCAGCTCTGCTTCAGACCCTTCTGTTGATTTCTGTGGCCCCACTCAGAGGTTCTTACAGGGTAGGTATAGCTCCCCACATTCTACAAAGAGAAAGGCTTCCGGCTCTGAATGCATGGAGATCTTTGGCAAGATCGGGAATTCCTGGCCAGAGGATCCCAGAAATTGCCTCCCCACTCTCACCTGTCCTGCATGCCAAGACCTGCCTCCCTACCAGCCTGCTCGCCAGCCCCACATCCAGCTGTCATTCCCTAGAGCACCCACCCTATGCAGTTGTCATGGACACATAGCATTCCTTCATGGAATGTGCTCCATCCTGGTGTGGGGTTCCAGCTTCTCTGTAGCAAGGGCCACAGGTGGAGTGAGGAGCACAGCATCCAGAACCATCTGATAGGACAGATGGCGTCAGGCGAAGTATCATTTTCCCATTTGTCCAATGGGAGTGACCCTAGGAACTTACCCTAGGACTGTGTTGGGATTAGCAGTGAGGTCCATAACAGCCTGGCACACTGTGGGTGCCCAGGAATGGGAAAGGAGGGGTTTTGTCTCTGGGATGATTTCCCTGCTCCACTTCTGTACTGAAACCGAAAGCATGTGCCGGGTGTTGGGGACTTGAACTCAGGCTGTCTCATGTGGAGGCTGTGCTGGCTGTGTTCTAGCCACCCCCTTCCCGCCATGGGAGTGGAATCCAGCAGGAATGCATGTTGCGTTCTTCATCTGGTAGGGCTCAGGGAGCACATGGGGCTTGTGAGTTATGTCCCCACCCATGCCTGCTTCCACATTTATGCCCCATTTTCAAAGGGAGGATCTGACCCCTGGCTAGAGCTGCAGGTGGGAGAAGGAAGTCCCAGGCGAGTTCATAAGTCTTTGAGGGTCTTCCTGTCCTCTTTCTCAGCCCTTCCTGCTTCCCTCTGTGGCCCTGCCGTCCCTGCCTACTGCTCAGGGCGCCCTTGGCCTGTCCGAAGATCGCCATCCTTTTTGGTTGCTGAACCACCTTGTCCCAAGACATGCTGTCAACTTAGTAACTCCGACCTTAGCTCTATTTCCTAATTTTATGTTGCTTTTTCGGCTCCCCAGCGGTTGAAAGCCTCGAGACCCAGTGCTCAGCCGAGGACAGGGCCTGCTGATTTCAAAGCCCCAGGCCCAGCCTGGGTGATAGGACCCAGGACCCTCAGGGCCCTTGGGCAGGCGCTATCCTGAAAGCTGTGGTGTGCCAAGCACAGTGCCTGGCACCTTCTCCTCAGGGTTTGCAGCCAGCTGAATCCTTTTTATTGATGAGAAGCCTGGGTCCCAGAGAGATACAATAACTTGCCAGCTGGGCAGTGGTAGGGCTGGGTTTGAGCCAAGATATTTGCCGCCCTGCACGTGAGTTCTGCGTCGGGTCAGCAGCTCAGGTGCAACCAGCCTGGGGGGCAGCCCTTGTTGCCTAGAGAGACAGGAGCCTGGGGGCAGATGGGTCCTGACCGGGATTGAGGTTCCAGCCCAGCTCGGCCCCTCCCCAGCTCTGGGTCCCTGCAGCTGGTCAGCAGCGAGCCCACCTGATGCACCTGTGGGCACTCGAGGCTCTGTCCTACCCAGCCTTGAGGTGAGACAGCCGATGAGCGGGGCTGTGAGTGCTGCTGGGTCACCGATGGAGGGAGGACTTGTTAATGAGGACCGTGCTATGGGGTCTGGCCAAGGAGCTGTGGTCTTAGGGCAGTTCGGCAAAGACAGCCCAGAGCTGCCAGCCGGAGAATCTGGGTTAGGCTCCCTTCAGTGGATGCACATGCCTCCTACCTGTGCACATGCCTGCACACACATGGTACATGCACATGTCCATGCCACACGCATGCAGATGTGCGCACATGCACACACAGAGGAGGAAAATGTTGAGGAACAGGAATCGGCTCAGGTGATAACATCCTGGACTTGGGTCCAGAGCCTTGGAGAGAAGAACCTTTCTGGACTTTTGGGATCTGGTGGAAAATCTCCCCTCAGGGGCTCCTCTGCTCCTGCTTTGTCTTCTAGGACTGCTTGAGGTCTGCAGGCCGGGACCCAGCCAGAGCACACTATCTTTGTTCCAGCCTCCAGAGGGCCTGCGTGTCTGCCTGAGGCAGCGTCTCCCCGCTTGGACACTCGGTTCTTGCAATGTGCTTCCCAGCAGCCTGTGTAGGCTCTGGGCCCTGGCAGCATCTCCACACTGCCCATACTGCAGCCTGCAGCACTTCTCCACCTGGTGCTGACAGGCTGTTCTTGTTTGGAAACAGAAGACACCATCGCTGCTTTTTCCCCCTCTTTCCCAAAACACAAGGCTCAAGTTCAAGGACGCCCGTGAAGTGCTGCCTCTGCCTTGGCATGTGGTGGGCACCTGGGCCCTTAGCCGCCTGGTCCTCTCTCTGCCAGCCTCCTCGGAAGAGCACAGCAGCCCCACCCGCTGCAGGAGCTGTGCCAGCCAGGGCCCCATGGAAAATCAGTCGTTGGGCCATGTGCACGTGGGGTCAATGGGCAGACCTTGGAAGCTTTCTCGGTTGTCCGTGACCCAGAACATCACTTTTGGTTTTTGTGACTCAGAAATGAGCTCAACCCACACACCCTTTAGATGTTCTGAAACTCAGGGCCGAGTCCTCCAGATGACTGTCAGGATTGTGGGATTTCTAAGTGAGGGTTTTTATAGAGACCCTTGCACAGCTGGACTCTCTGGAGATAAGTAAATGGAAATTTTACTGTGCATCGTACCAGCTTAAAAAAGAGGGGGGTTGCCGTTAATCTCATGTTTCCTGGCACCCCTGTGGTGCTAGTTATGTGTATGGGTGGTTGTCTGTTTCAGTCTGCGCCCTGGGAGGTGGGGGGAACCAAGAGCTAAAATAAGTCAGGCGGGGGATGGTGCCCTTTGCAAATGGTCCCTGGATGGTCAGGGGCCTTAGGACTTGGGCTGTCCTAAGGAGCTTCTGAATCGTTGAGGAGGGACTAGATGTGGGTTGTAAAGTAGGTGAGAAGCCAGGTAGGCTCTTACACACAGTGTTTGGGAAAAAGGACCCAGAAGAGCATCCCTCTCTTCACAGGCAGGAGGTGACCATCAGGTTAAGTCACATTTGGGGAGGGTTTGTTGGAGCCCCAGGCCCTGGAGATCTGGTAGAATTCAGAGACCCAGGGAGTCCATCTGGATGGAGAAGGTGTGAGCCGAGGCCCAGAATGGAGCATTAGGGATGGGGGGTTGCCTCACTGCTCAGGGTGGGGACTGGCGAAGGTCAGCAGTGGCCTTCTGGGCTCAGCAGAATGTTGTACTCCATGCTCCCCTCAGCCGTGGTAAGGATGGAAACCACGGTGGGCTTGAGGACAGAGGCTTAGTTCCCGTTTCACTTCATGGGCCTTCTGGCTCTGGATTTCCTAAAAGCAGCTCTGCCACCAGCCTGCCTTCTAGGGTTAGATTATTGGGTATAGACTGGGTACGTGTTTCACCGATTAAGAGAACCCTCCCCTCCACACAGGGTATAGAGGAGGTTAATGTCCGGGCCCATATCTTCGAAGGCGTTCCGGGGCGGGGGTGGGGGGGGGCTTGCTAAAAGGATAGGATGTGTTACGATGTCACCAAGGAGGCGTGGGTGTTTCTGAAAACTTGGAATATGACATATGCTTGTGTTTATGAGAGTGTGACACCTGGTTACCCCAGCTCTGAGGCCTTCCTCAGGTCACCATGCCGGACACTGCTGTCCAGGTTCTGACATCGCCTAGAGAAAAGCAGCTCTGTCCAGACAGGTTCCTCGGGCTCCTGCTGTCCTGTGAGCTCTGAGCAGTCCATGGCTGCCTCCTCCCCCTAGGCTCCACCTTGTGATTACAGGGTACACCCTGGCTGAGTGGGGTAGGGAGCTAGGGGATGTTTGTTGTCACTGCTGCTGCGGTGCTGACTCCCGGATCCTCTTTGGGAAGCTGGGAGAAAGCTGGTGGCCCTGCCCTGCCATCCAAACAGCCCAGCCCAACCTTCTGATTGCCCCTGGCTCTTTGAGTGCCATTCCCCACCTGCCGGCCAAGAGCAGAGCATGGCTCATGCTGGATTAAGGCAAGTCCAGGGAAACCTATACCTGCACAGCTGAGACTGGCTTTAAGAAGACAGAGCGCACCTCAGGAACCCTGGCCATAGGCTGTCAGAGGTCCTTTAACAAGGGGTGAGAGTGGACGCACATCTGTTAAATGCCTGCTGTGTGCCCGGTGCCGTCGTGAGTGCGTGATCTGCCCGGGTCTCTGCTTGTTCACCTCTCCGGGGGGGATTGCAGTGCCCACTCTGGAGGTGAAGAGATGCCAAGACAGCCACCCTAGTTAATGGGCTAGAGTCGAGATCATGAAGAGCAGGAATCGGCCTCGTACTCTTCAGGTCTATGTGGAGAGTCTGAGCTCAAGTTCTGTGCCCTCCCCAGAACCTGAGTGAGGTACCAGCCTGGTAGCATGATTGCTGGGCAGGGTGACCCCGCTGAAGCAAGCTGTTACTCTACCATGTGCGGTATTTCTGGGAGAAGCGCCAGGCTCACAGCTGGTGTCCGATACCTCTGGGAGCCCTTCCAAATGCCTCCTTTCCCCTGGGATCCCAGCATTCCTGAGGGAAGGGCCTCTTTCTAGAATGTGTACCCCTGATGGGCCCAGGGCCTTCTGTGGTGCAGTGGTCTTCTCTGCCCATCTGTGGTTTGAGTCTCTATCTAGAGGATTTGCTTCTCCTAAAAGGTGCTGCTTTCAGAATTGAGCGTACCACAGACCCTCAGCGGGACCTGCTGGGTGTGCTGGCTAGGCTGGCTGGTGACAGAGATGGAGGCTTGTGTGGTCAACTGGTTGCTCTGCCGTTGGCGGGGGGGGGGCAGTCTTGGGTATGTGAATCCTGTCTTCTCCCGCGGTGCCAGTGCCCGTGAAAGCAAGAGAGGAGCTGGGCCTGGTTCCCAAGCCTGGCTGACTGGGGAGTGAGCATGGAGCCTGGACCAGGCTGTCACACTGTGATGACAACTGGGATTATCACCGTAGGTGGTAATTCCCACATGACAGTTTCAAGTTTCAGGTCAAGAGCCAGAGCTAGTCTTCTGTCTCCTCTTTCATCTGGACAGAGATCGTTGCTGGCTTGTTTTCTGGCTCGTTCTTCAGCTGTTCTCAAGGCATTGTGCTCCACAGAGACCCTGTGGCCTGCAGACTCTGAGCCCCAGGGGAATGGGGAAAGCTCTGCTCCTGATGTTCTTGGCTAAGAATAGAACTGGGAGAGCCCCAGTAGAGAACCTTGGGACGGAGGAGGGCCACAGCCTCCCTGCTAGACCGGCAATGGGCTGCTGAGAAGGACAGAGTGGGGCTGCCATTTGGAGCCCTCATGGGCTCTACAGCGGGCCAGATGGGTGGGATCACCTGCCAGGGTCACCCTCTGACCCACAGCAACCTGAGACCCAGTGGGTGCCGCAGGTTCTGCTCACACGTGGTTTGTGGCCCAGAGAAGTATCTTCCCAGTAGCCCCAAGCATGTGAGCTCCCGCTCTCCACCACTACCCCCGCCCCCACCGCATGACCTTTCCCAAAGTGGAGCCTTCGGCCTCTCAAGGAAGTAGAAGGTAATGCTGAGTGCCCTAGGAGAAGTCAGGCAAGAGGTAATTGTGTGGTTTTCTGGAAAGGAGCTCCGGTAACTACCACGGGAATAGCCGAGGCTTCTGATAATTATGATGAATGATGCTTATGCTCCTGGATGCCTCCTCCCTCTGGTAGGAGAAAGGTAGCCTGCTTGTCACCCCCTCAGGGTGTGAGAGTGGAGTGTCATTATCCCCATTTCACTGGTGGGAACATCGAGAGATGAAACGAGCCTTTGAGTGGCTGCCGTAATCCCAGTTTGTTTGTTGTCTTTTTTCTGGCATGATGGAAGAAGGCCCTGGAGGTTGGATGGAGGAGGGAGAGTGGGGTATGGAGTCTGGGAACAGAGGAATTATATTTCCTTTTCCAAATATGTAAGTCAAGGGTGGTAGAACTCCTGGCCACTTGATTCAGGTGCCCAGAAGGTTTTCTAGGGAAAAATCCTTTCCGTCCTAGACTTCAAGAACCTGCTGCCTCCTGGTCTATTCCTTGGCTTTTGATACTGGGTACCTCTCAAGTTCTGGTGCAGAATGTAAAATAGCTCCCCTCACCCCTGCCACCGCAGCTCACCTCCGGTTCATCCCCAGGCTGCCTGAAGTCAGAGACTGAGCTCAGGGTAGGACTAAATCCTCTGAACCTCCAGGAGGTGGCTTTAGCCAGGCCCGCCTACCTGGCTGGTCCCTGCTTTTCAACTCAACTCATTACCTATGGGACTCAGGGAATGTTGCTTCCACTTCCAAACTTTCAGCTTTCTTCTGTGAGATAAGGTATCCGCTTCCTTGCAGAGGTGTGAGGGCTTGAGGCCAAGCACCTGGACAGTGCCTGTTACGGTGACTGTGTGTTGCCCCCGCAGAGGTCTCAGAGCCCCAGACTCAGGCCAGCATCCCAGGTGCCTTCCCCTCTTTGCATCTAGAAGCCAGCGAACCTCTCATGAATGCCACAGATTGGGGTGACCCAGGACTAGAGCAGAGGGGAGATTTGCAGACTGGCCCCCAGGACTGATCCAGAGCTGTGACTCTGTAGGGCAGGAATGCGGGCGAGCAGGAGGTTACCTTGTCTGGTGGGAAGTCTGTGACTCCCAGTGGAAAGGACCTGGGCCTTGGAAATCCACTGAGGATGGAGCAGGGCTGCGGTAACAAAACCCAACAGACTGGGGCACTTAAACAATAGACATTGATTTGTCATAGTTCTGGAGGCTGGGAGGTCCCAAATCAGTGTGCCTGCCATTCGGTTCCTGATGGAGACCTTCTTCCCGACTTGAAGACTTCTGCCACCTTGCTGTGTCCTCACATATCAGAGAGAGAGAAAGAGCTATGGTGTCTCTTCCTCTTCTGAGAAGGACACTAATCCCGTCATGGGGGCCCTACTCTCATGACTCATAACCTCTTGTGAGGTTATGAGGTTGAGATTCTCATCCAAACCTAATTACCTCCCAAAGGCCCCACATCTAACTACCATCACATTGGAGGTTAGGGCTTCAGTATGTGAATTCAAGAGGGACACAGACATTCAGCCCGTAACGGGCTCACAGGCATATCATCAGTCTGTTCCCAGCATTGGTCTCTGACTTGTGGGTGCTGTGAGCTTGTCATTTTAATACCTTCAGTTTCCTCATGTGCATATAAAGCCCCCTTTCAGAACTGGATGAAGGGAGCAAAGTGAGCTCCCCTTGTCAGGGCCTGAGGTCAGGAAGGAAGAAGATGCTGGGGTTTCACTCAGGTCTCACACCCTTCCTGTTCTGCCCTTGAGGGAGTGGCAGTTGGCAGAGTATTTGGGGGGCTGTCCAGAATGCGTGGTTTCTGATTTGTACAGTTGCAAGGTATCCTGGTAGTTCCAGTCTGTTCTTGAGTAGCACAGTCTGGGGCAAATCTGCAATACTTAGCTTCTGAGGGAGAGCAGCACTGGTTAAGAAGAGCCCAGGAGGGCATCAGTGTGTTGGGTGGCTTGCAGGGTGTGAGGCTCAGGTCTGGCCTGTGAGGCACAGTGGCTGCTGTTTTCTTCTCTGCTGTCTGAGTCTGGAATGTGGAGGTGCTGTGGGGTGCTGCTGAGCGTGGACAGCCCCCCGGTGGCTGCAGCTGGCTGGCCAGGCAGAGTCCCATTTCCATGAGTGGTGTGAATCATTGACCCTAGAGACACTGAGTGGGAAGCGGCTTCTCAGAGTCGGTACCTGATCTCCATAATTACTGTGTGTGTTAGTTTCCTAGGGCTGTATAACAAAGAACCACACACTGGGGTGGCTCACACAAGAGGCATTTATTGTCTCACAGTTACGGAGGCTGGAAGTCTGAGATTGAGGCGTTGGCAGGGTTGGTTCCTTCTGAAGGCTGTACGGGAGAATCTGTCCCAGGCCTCTGGTTTGTTTTGTTTTGTTTCGTTGGTTTGTAGATGACTATCTTCATGTTCACATGATATTCTTTCTGTCTGCTTGTCTATCTTTAAATTTCCCTTTTCTGGGGCATCTGGGTGGCTCAGTCGGTTAAGCGTCTGACTCTTGGTTTCAGCTCAGGTCATCATCTTGGGGTTGTGAAATCCTGCCCCACGTTGGGTTCTGTGCTCAGCACAGAGTCTGCTTGAGATTCTCTCTCTCCCTCTGCCCCCCCCCTTATGTTCTCACTCTCTAAATAAATAAATAAATAAAATCTTTAAAAAGAAAATTTCCCTCTTCTATAAGGACACAATTGTATTGGATTTGGGCCCAGCCTAATGATCTCATTTGAACTTGGCCAAGACCACGTGGCCAAATAAGGTCACATTTGGATGTATTGGGGGTTAGGACTTCAATATGTAAATTTGGGCAGTAGAGAGGCACAGTTCAGCCCATAACACTGTACTACTTTATTCTTTTTTTAAAAATTTCTAAACCTGGGCGCCTGGGTGGCTCAGTGGGTTAAAGCCGCTGCCTTCGGCTCAGGTCATGATCCCAGGGTCCTGGGATCGAGGCCCACATCGGGCTCTCTGCTCAGCAGGGAGCCTGCTTCCTCCTCTCTCCTCTCTCTCTGCCTGCCTCTCTGCCTACTTGTAATCTCTCTCTCTGTGTCAAAATGAATAAATAAAATCTTTAAAAAAAAATAAAAATTTCTAAACCTGGCATATCTTTAGTTTTTTGTTTAGGGTCTATTGTTTTGGGGGGATTAACATAAAACTGACCATCTTAACTATTTTTAAGCGTCTAATTCAGTACTGTGAGATACATTCACATTGTCATGCAACCATCACCTACTTGTCTTCCGAACTTTTTCTTCATCCCAAACAGAAACTCTGCACACTAAGCAATAAGTACCCCTGCCCTTCCCTCCCAGCCGCTGACAGCCCCCATTCTATTTTCTGTCTCTATGAATGTGCCTCTTCTAGGTACTTCCTATGTCACAGATTGAATATTTGTGTCCCTGCCCCCAAGTTCATATGCTGAATCTCTAACTTGCAACATGGTATTTGTAGGTGGGGCCTTTTGGAGATAGTCGGATCATGAGGGCAGCCCTCATAATGGGGTTAGTGACCTTATAGGAAGAGACCCAGGGAGAGCTAGCACTCTCTTTCTTTCTACCCATCAAGACAAGGCCATATGAGCACAGAGCAAGAATGAATGCATCTGTCTGCAAGCCAGAAAGAGAGCTCTTACCAGAACCCAGTCCTGTTGGCACCTTGATGGCCAACTTCCAGCTTCCAGACTGTGAGAAAATAAATTTCTGTTGTTTCATAGACTCAGTCTATGGTATTTTGTTAAGGCAGCCCCCAGCAAACTGATACATCTGTATTAATGGAATGGTGAGGTGTTTGTCTTTTTGTGACTATCTTATTTCACTAGGCATAATCTCCTCAAGGTTCACCTGTGTGGTACCATGCTTCAGGACTTCCTTCTTCTTTTAAGACTGAGTAGTACTCCGTTGTACATGTACGCTGCATTTTGTTACCCATCCATCCTCCGTTGGACACTTGGGTTGCTTCTGCCTGTCCGCCGTTGGGAATGATGCTGCTCTGAAGGCGGCGGGTGTACATGTACCTCCTTTCCTAACTCTCCCCAGGATTCCTTCAGGAAGGCCAGTGCCGAGGTGGAGGTGGGGAAAGAGGGTGTTCTCCTGCCCTCCGTGGCCCAGCCCTGGCATGGGCTCCATACCCTGACCACCAGAACAGGGAAGCCCTTCCTTCCCACCATCTTTTCTCTCTTGCCCTCCGCGTTTCCTCTACCAAGTGGGAATAGAATGGGGGGGGGGGTTGCCCACAGCCGTGCAGTGACCATGAGCCTCACTTCCCACATTGCTCCCAGACCACAGACCTGCCTTCAGTGCCAGCCTCTCTTGAAGGGCCCTGTTCACTTCTGCTGCCTTGTGTTCACCACCCGCCGTGACTCCTCTGCCCAGTTGCCTGCAGCCAAGTCTTGGCCTCGGGTGCTAGAAGCTGATCGTCCCCATTGCTCTTCCTCCTCCCTCCATGTAAATCCATTCAGTCTGGGCCTGTTCGTGGCATTTGAGGTCGTGGTGTCCATTCCCCCTGAAACCAGGTCTTCGACCTATTCGCCTAGAGTGACCATCACAGAAACCTCCAGCTGGGTCCCACCGGCAGCACCACGCACAGATGTGCTGCCAGAGGGCCACCTGCCCGTATTCCCTGGGGCCCCCTCTTGGTCCAGGCCTCTGTAGCCCTTTATACCTCCTCTAAATCATGCCCTGGGTCCTTGGCCCAAAGCCCAAGGCTTTTCTCTGAATTACTCCTTCGTGCCACTTCCCCCTCATTCCCAGCTTATCGCCTTCCCCAGCCCTTCCTCATTTGTGAGCTCCCAGAACCCCCTGCGTGGGGTATTTCTGCAGTGCCTCTGCTGGTTGAAGGCCCAGTGGTTCTTCCATCCCACACAGACATCACCTCTGTGAAGCCCTCTGGGCCCTCTTCCGGCCGGCTCCTCTCTGACCCTGTGGCATCCCTTTCAGGCCATGGGCTGCACCTCTGTTAGTCTCCTGGAGCTGCCGTAACAGCCCTAGGCTGAGTGGCTTAAAACAACAAATGTGTGTTCTTCCACAGTTCTGGAGGCAGAAGTCCAAATCAAGGTGTATTGCAGGGCCGTACTCTCTCTGGAGGCTCTAGGGGGAGAATCTTCATTGCCATTTCCAGTTTCCAGTGGCCCCGTGCATTCCTTGGCTTGTGACCATGTCATTTTAATCTCTGCCTCCAGCTTCACACAGCCTTCTCCTCTTCCGTCTCTCGTAAGGACACTCGGCATTAGATTTAGGGTCCATTGGATAATCCTGGGTGATCTCATCTCAGAGTCCTGAATATAATTACGTCTGTAAGGACTCTTACCAAAGTAAGTTCCCTTCATACATTCCAGGTGTTAGGATGTGGACATATCTTCTGGGGGTCACCATTCCACCCACTATAGTGTCCTTTCCCCCCTTCATGTTCTGGGGGGAGCCACTGTCTGCCTCTCTCACTTCATTAGGGCTTAAAGTGGTTACTTCCTTGGGGAGATGGTCTCTGCTGCCCTGTCTGAGGGTCTGAGTGCCCCCCATGGGTGGCTTTGCCATGATACACATGTCATGTGACTCCTGGGATTCTGCTGGCTCCCGGGGGGCTGGGGCTGTGGGGGCTGCCTTCTTATACCCAGCACAGTGCCCCAACATGAAATAGAAGTGTCCTACATCTTGGCTGAATGTTGGAGACTCGTTAAATACATCAGCTTGATTGTCTGAGGCCAAACTGCCTCCAAGAAATCTTTCGGAACCTTGTCGGAGAATCAAGGCAGTGCTGGAGAAGAATCATCATCCCCCAGTGGCTGAGGGCTTCCCAGCCGGTGTCCCCAACCTCTGCCTGCCCTACCGTGGTACCATCTGGTTTTAGCCCCAGGTCCAGAACAGAAGTGATCTTTCCCTCCTTGAGGATCAGATGGGTCCTTGAAGACAGAAGAAGATCTTTGAACAGCTCTCTCGAGGCTGACTGGGGAGTCCTGGTCTCCCCACACTGGGGACATTCAGTCTTTATTGCTAAAAGTCACCCGCAGTGTTGACCTTGTGGTGATTCAGTCTCCAACCAGCTGGAACCCAAACCCCGGGTGGGAGAGCCCAAAGAGCTATTGTATTAGTTGGCCTGTCTCCTCCGTGAGAGCTCAGCCTTGTTCAGGGCATCTAGAGCTGCTGGAGCTGAGGCATCAGGCCATGAGCAGGGCAGGCTCAGGCCCTCCCCAGCTGGCATTTTCTGGCCTGTCGGGGAGACTTGACTAGCCCCAGGGCCTTCTGTGTGCACCAGGCCAGTCTGGGCCGTGACCTCCTGCTACCCGGGCAGCTGGGGCTTTCCACCCTAGCCCAGTGATGTCATTGTTGGGGTGGCAGCATAAAGGCCAAGAGCTCCTGGGATCCTAGGGTGCTCTGTGTGCCCCTTCTTCTCCCACAGAACCAGGGGCTCTGACAGCAGGCCTGTCACCAGCTAGATGGGGGACATCTTGTTTATAAAGAATTTTGACCTCCGTTGGTGTAGATGCAAGAAGGAACAGCTGCCAGCTGAGGGTAGAGCAGAAAGCAGAAATACCACCCGAACCAACCACATGTCTTAGAAAGTAAAGCACCCTGTGACTGCCCGCGGTGGCCTGGGGTTATGGTGCCAGACAGTACTGACGTCTGTCCGGAATGATGTTTTTGGTCTTCAGGAAACAGCTGGATAATGTTCCAGGTTCCCTGTTTTAACAGAGGAAAAGAGATTTTTTTTTTTTTTTTTTTTTGGTGAAGGTGAAATGACATAACATAAAACGAAATGTTTCAAAGCGAACAACTCATCATTTAGTATATTCAGTGTTGTGCGACCACCACCGCTGGTCAGTTCCCAGCTACCCTCATCAGCCCAGAAGGAAACCCCATACTCACGAAGTATCTACTTTGTGTCTCTATGGATTTGTCCATTCTGGAGATTTGATATAAACAGAATTGGACCATCTCTGGTCTTTCATGATTGCCTTCCTCAGTCCGCATCATGTCTTCGAGGTTCATCCATGTTATCACCTGTGTCAATACTTCATTCCTGTTGAAGACCGAATGAGATAGCATTGTATAGATAGACCGCGATTTATTTATCCGTGCCTCAGCTGATGGACAAATATGGACAAATATCTGCGTGGTTCTACCTTTTGGCTGTGAGTGAATAATGCGGCTTGAACATGGCTTGAATTATCCCGGTACAAGCTTTGCTTCGAACCCCTGTTCTCGCTCCTCTGGGTTATAGGTTTCAGAGAGGAATCTCTGCGTCATATGGTTACCAGGCTCGGCCCTTTAGAAATGTCTTCAGAAAGTGACCAAATAGGCAGGTCACACAGGTGGACCCAGACATAGTCGGACTCCACCTGTTCTTCTCTCAGAGATTCCTTTTCTTGTCTGAAAAATGAGCATCTAGAAGCTCCAGGCCACTAAGGGGTCAAGGTGGATTCAGGGAGATCCGAGCTGTGTCTCGCCCAGAGGAAGTGCCCAGCAAAAAGGTAGCAGGTATTTTGCAAAAACACTGGCTTGCTCTGGCACCTGTGAGGCTTTTCTACTTGTTTGGGGAACTTGCTTCCCCAAAGCAACACAGATATTCTCTGACTGTGCCCCGGGATTCTGCCACATAATAAAGAAGCCAGCGGAGCCCCAGGACCCACGGCCCATCCTGCAGGTAGAATCTGCTCCTGGCGCATAGGGTGATGGGAGGAAGGCTCGAGGCCATGCATGAGTGTGGCGCCCAGAGCCGGCTCAGCTCGGACCTATGGTACCTGTGTGCCCTTCGATGACATCTGGCTCTTTCTGTCCCAGCCGGGGTTTTCTGAGCCTCTCCCAGAGGCACGATGGCTAGCTGGTGGGACCTCCCCAACCCCCTCCACGGATGTGAGCTGCCATCCGGAAGTCACCAGCCCTGCGGCATGCTGGATGCCTGTGACCCACGAGAGGTGCAGGGCCCGCGGAGGGGGGTAGCGGGGAGAGCGGGGCTTCTGCAGATATGATGAGATGGGGGGCTCAGTGCCTGCCTCTGCAGAAACCTGCCCACGGCCGCTGGAGAGCCACCAGAAGGAAGATGGTGTCTGAGCCTCTTTTACCTCGGTAAATAAGTACAACCCAGCCCTTTGCTGACAGTGTAGACAGGCATAGGAGAGCACCCCGCCTCAGTCTTAATAGGTGATTGAGTTCCTTCCACCCCTACCCAAGTTCCCGGGGTCCTTTCTTGGTCCCCCAGCGCCGGTATGTGTTTATCAGGATCCCTCTCCTGGCCTTTTCCAGCTGTTTCCATGTCTATTCTGGGAGGGGAGGGCTGAGAATATAACCTTTGTTCCTCCTGAGGATTTGCTCCAGGCTCTCATCTCGGCATGCATTGGTCAGAGGGTGGGACAGAAGCTGGGATCTGGGCCCTGTACCTGTGGCAGCAGCAAGGCCACAGAAGCAAGATCTGAGGACCTGCCAGGTACATTGGGACCAGCAGGGCCTCCTCTGCTTGGCTGCAGCCAGGAGACCTGTGGCGGGGGGTCTGAGCTTGGTTCTACACGTTCCCGGGGAGCCCTTGTGGCAGAGGCCCCAGCAGGGCCTGGCGGAGGCCTTGTCTTGGGATGCAGCTTCCTGGCTCACAGATAGGAAATGGGGAAGGAGCGTCAAAGTTACTGGAGCCATTTGATCCACGGCGTGGCTGAGGGAAAGGCAGGCTGTGGGGAGCGGCTGGGGGCCCCTTGAGGGGCTGACAGGACCAAGGCGGGGCTAAGGGCATTGGGGCTTGGAAGGCAGATAAGCTGTGGCCCTGTGAGGGTGGGGAGGACAGCCGCTGCGGGACTGTGGGCCTATGTGGCCCTGTGCTCCAGAGGTGAGGGGTCCTGCTCTGGCCCCGGGGTATGACCTGTGATTACTGGAGTCTTCTGGGCTGGCAGGGATCTCATCCAGTCTGGGTCAGGAAGACACAGGTGGACAGGGAAGTGGCCTAGAAAAGGTGATGTGTAAACTTTGAGAGTGCAGTGATAACTGCTGGAAGCAGTGGCCCTGCCAGTTTGGTCGGCAGTGTGACAGACACCCGGCCTCCTTTGATGGCTGCGCTTACGGGGCGGGAGCAAGGCCTTCCTTTCTCATCCTTGGTTTTTGGTTTTTGTTTTTTTTAAGATTTTTATTTATTTTTATTTGACAGAGAGAGACACAGCAAGAGAGGGAATACAAGCAGGGAGGAGTGAGAGAGGGAAAAGCAGGCTTCCCGCTGAGCAGGGAGCCCAATGCAGGGCTCGATTCCAGGACCCAGGGATCATGACCTGAGCAGAAGGTTAGACAACTGAGCCACCCAGGCGCCCCCTTGTCCTTGGTTATTAAACACACACACACACACACACACACACACACACACACACACACACACACACACNAAAACACACACACACACACACCCACACACACACACACACACACACACACACACACACACACACACACACACACACACACACTCTCTACAGTAGAGCCCGGGGACCCACCACCCAGCCCACTCTCATTAACTCAGGGAGCACACTGCTTGCAAGTTTTGATTCTGCGCGTGTTTTAGATGTGGTTCCTGGGGGCTGTTGGTGATTAAGGGGAGGAAGGGAAGCTCCCCTGGGCCCTCCCAGCTCAGCGACCCAAGTGTTGCCCCTTTCTGGGAGGGACCTTAGTGTTGTGTGCATGTGCTTTGTACTTGTTACATAACACAGAATGGAACACT
This sequence comes from Ailurus styani, assembly GCA_002007465.1. Taxonomy (NCBI): domain Eukaryota; kingdom Metazoa; phylum Chordata; class Mammalia; order Carnivora; family Ailuridae; genus Ailurus; species Ailurus styani. The sequence continues at coordinate 1,799,405 of LNAC01000325.1, read as the reverse complement.
TTTTTTTTTTTTTTTTTAAGATTTTATTTATTTATTTATTTGACAGAGAGAGACCACGAGAGAGGAAACACAAGCAGGGGCAGAGGGAGAGGGAGAAGCAGGCTTCCTGCCAAGCAGGGAGCCCGATGCAGGGCTCGATCCCAGGACCCTGGGATTATGACCTGAGCCAAAGGTAGACGCTTAATGACTGAGCCATCCAGGTGCCCCAAAATGGAACACTTTAATCACTCGCAAGCATGCGGTTCAGTGGCAGTAAGCACATTCACGCTGCTGTGCGGCCATCAGTACCTCCCTCTCCAGAACTTTGTCATCTTCCCAGACTGAGACTCTGTCCCCACAAAACAACAACTCCCCACTCCCTCCACTGCCAGCCCCTGGCAGCCACCATTCTGCTGTCTCCGTGAATGGACTATTCCGGGTCCCTCCTATAAATGGACTCACACAGTAAATTTGTCATTTTGGGACGGGCTTATATCCCCTCGCATAGCATCCTCAGGTCTCATCCATGTTGTGGCACGGGTCAGATTTACCTTGCTTTTTAAGGCTAAGTAATATTCCATTGTGTATCCATCCCACATTTTGCTTATCCATTCATCCCTCAGTGGATACTTGAGTTGCTTCCACAGTTTGGCTGTTGTGAATGATGTTGCTAGGAACATGGGTGTGCACATACCTATGAGTCGTTGCTTTCAGTTCTTTTAAGCATATACCCAGACTTGGACTTACTTGATCCTACTGTAATTCTACATTTAATTTTTTAAGGGATTTTGAGATTTTATTTATTTGCTTGAGAAAGAGAGAATGCAAGTGAGTGAGCATGAGCTAGGGGAAGGGCAGAGAGGGAGACGGAGAAGCAGGCCCTCCACTCAGCAGAGGGAGCCCCATGCAAGACTCAATCCCCAGACCCCGGCACCATGACCCGAGCCGAAGGAAGACCATGACCCGCGCCAGTACCCAGGCATCCGCAGAATTTTTTTTTTTTTTTTTGACCAGTGTTGTCCTTGAGGTGTGAGAAGGGGATGTGATCTGGGCTGAGGACTTATTCCTCCCACTTGGCAGGCGTGGGGGTGGCTGCCTTTTTTCCTTGCATCAAAGATTTTAGATTTTAGATTTGCAGAGTGCTGGGATTGTGGCTGCTAAGCGACTGGCCTGGAGAAGAAGAGGTTTTGGATTTCACTCTGCATGTCCCTTTTCCACGTTAAGCCAGCCCCTGTCTGCCAGCTCTGAATGGGCCTCACTCCCGCCTCCCACCCCGCCCTCCTCCCTGCTGGTTAGCTGCTTTGTAGATCAGCCCTCATTTCCTGAGCCTCTTGTAGCTGTGGGATCGCAGGCCTACCCCCTCTGAAACCAGTATTTGCTTTCAGCTTTGGGTAGAACTCTGCGGGAAGCACCAGCTCAACTCGGCCACCAGGTGCCCAGTCCTTCGAGGTAATAAGACCCCGAGAGGTTTTCCCACTAGATATTCCTGGTGGAAGAGGGGAGAGCAAAGCCCCCGCTCCCACTTTGTTCTTGGGAAATGGCAGCTCCCAAAGCCCCCTCCCCGCCCCCCCCCCCCCAGGAATATACTTTATGATCCAGGAGGTATAGGGACCTCAGGAGTTAAAAACTGCGGTGTGAGAGGAAGACGGGTACCTGCGTGAGCTTAGGATGGGGGATGAGGAAAGGAGGGCTTTCCATCTCGCCTGTCGCATTGGCATTGGATCAGGCTGGGGGTTCTGGATTAGCTGGAACAAGGGGCTGAAGCCTCCCGTGATGTAGCCTAGCAGTGGCCAGATGTCCAGACTCCAGACTTAAAAGTGTTAGTTCCTCGGACATCAGTTTTTGGAGATGTGTCACAGTGGGAAGCGGCTGGGTTTTGAGTTGCCCTGATCCTCATATTTACCCTGTTGAATCCGGCCATGGAACCTGGTTTCTCAGTCTCACCTGGTGGAGGTGAAGGGTCCACATCGGAGTCAACGGCCCCCCATAACCCTGGCCTTTGGGCACACCTTCACCAGGTCCTTAGTTTTGCGTGGGGTTTTAATCAGGATGTTGCTAAGCTAGCACTTTGTTTTGCAAATGTGGACTCTTGCAGTATTTTGAGGGAGCCCTGGGGCCCCCTAAGTCTGACCCTCAAGTTCTTACTTGGGGCATCACTTGGTATTAATTTGACCTGGGGCATGAGCTCAGTGTGGTCACAGGCCAGGACATCAGGTGGTGATGTTCAGGTTAAGGAATATGTTGACTTCTTAAAACAATGTTATTTCCAAAAAAAAAAAAAAGGTTTCTTAGAGAAGCTGTGTGAACAGTGAAAATTCTGAGCTAATGTAAAAGTCAGGTCCAGAGGAGGTGCAGGGAGAAGAGGAAGGACGCTGTTGAAGGAGGTGAGGTCAGGAGGCGGCAAGCAGGGCATGGCTGGCTGACCTGCATGGTGACCTCATGTTTTAGAGTAGAGCCAGACTCCATCCGTCTAGTTTAGTCCACATGCCTGATTATAAAGTCAGGAAAACGGAGACACGGGCAGCTTCAGTGACCTGTACTAATTCTCACAGGTTTGGTACCACCTGGACAGGACCAGAGCCTCCCTTCTGGGAAATTCACACCATATCTCATAGAATCGGCCTACCTACCCCTGCCGCCCAGAGGATGGGTCCTGGGTTGCAGAACTAAGAGTAAAGACCCCCGTGGCCCAGGGGGATCACTCAGGATACCTGTGAGGAAGGCGTCTGGCTGCCAGAGTCTTCTGTCCAGGGCCCAGACTGCCTTGGAAAGCAGCTCCCATGAAGGGCAAGGTTTCAGTAGGGGCTGCTATGATATGAGGTTCATACCATAGGATGTTGTGTGAACAGGAAGTCCTCTGTGTTCATTTTGGTTAAAAAGAATCTGTGATTCCTCCAAAAGGAAATGGAAGCTGAAGTCAAACCTGTTCTGGGGGTGAGGTGTGGGGCTAGGGTTCTGTATGAACAGGGTTTGTGCTTTTTTAATACATTTAAACCCTTTCCATCTTTCCTCAAGGATGTTGGGCAAGAGCTAGTTAAGTGCTTTTATAGATGCTTAGGAGGAGGAGACAGAACTTGGCCTTGGCCTCTGACTGTCCGAATTAGACAGTACAAACCCCAGCAGGGCTGAGCATTGGTAACCCACATGGTGATGGTACCAGAGGACCTCAGGATAGCTTGTTAGGGGACATGGTAGGAGCCCGCTCAGCTCCAAGGGTCCCCCAGCCTATCTGCTAGCCTCTGCTGGGGCCCTCCTGTGGACACACACAGTGGCAGAGCTCAACCTGGCCTTGGTGGTCCGCACCTGTGTGGAGACAGCAGGGACACAGAGGGGTCAGCAGGACAACACGGTGCCGGATGCCAGCTCCTGCTGGTGCAGCAGTCTCGGCCCTGCTTCCTGCTGGACCCCTTGGGAAGCCTTTGCAGCCAGCAGGGTCCACACCTCACTGAGTGTCTGATTCCCTGGGTCTTTCTTGTCTTCAAAGCTCCCCAGATGGCACGAACATGTAGCCAGGGCTAAGGACACCTGTGAGAGGACATGTGGCCTGCTGGCCCCAAGACAGATAGGACGTGGGAGAGGCAGAGGTGGAGGGAGCTGGGATGTAGGTGGATGAGGTGCACCGTGCACTGGCAGCCCTCAGAGCCGGGTTTGGTGAGCACGTGGTCCCTCCAGCCACGGCACCTCTTGGCTACCACGTGGAAAGAACTGGAAACAGTCCCCCTCTAGAATTGCTGGGTCGCCTCTGGAAGCCTGTGCCTGCCTGGCCTAGGTGCTGTGAGAGGCACCAGCGCCTAGAGCTTGAGCCCCAGACTAGGTATGCTTGGTGGCGGAAGTTGTTGGAAGCTGGTAAATAGACAGTGCAGAGGTCACCTGTGGTGGTGACGTTTGGACGGGCCTGGTTGCTGGTGAGTCGTGGTAAAAGTGACATGACCCAGTCAAGATGGCCTCTTGGAAATCCGATGGGCTGTGAAGGTGCCCCTTTGGAAGGAGTGAGGAAGTGACCCTTACATGAGGCTTGGAGCAGACTGAGCCCTCGTGGGTTAATGTCCTGGTGAGGGTCAACTGGATTAGAACAGTTCTGAAAATAGAGCTACAGAAAGGCAGGTGACGGACACCCGGGTGGCTCAATCGTTCAGCATCTGCCTTTGGCTCCGGTCATGATCCCAGGGTCCTGGGATCGAGTCCTGCATCAGGCTCTCTGCTCAGTGGCGAGCCTGCTTCTCCCTCCCTCTCTGTCGCTCGTGCTCTCTCACTCTGTTATCTCACATAAATTAATAAAAATCTTAAAAAAAAAAAAAAGGCAGGTGAAGGGGGGTATGGGCTTTGTGATTTAACCAGGGAGGAAGGGGCAACTGTCTTCAGGTGCCTTTAGGATGCACAGCAGGGAGCCAGCCATAGGGTACGCCACTCTGTCCTCACAGAGCTGCTCAGATTGGGGTACCGTTGGTCTGGTCTCAGACCAGATGGGGAAGTGGGCCAAGAATCAGCCAAGGGACTAGGGTGGAGTGAGGGGAAGGGGCTACAGTGCCCCTTCTCTGGGTTGGGCCTGACAGGCCTGGGACATTGCTCACGGTGGCTGGGACTTGGGCCTGGATCAGCATGGCCTATGCTCCTCACCCCATCCGATCCCCATGGACAGGTGCACAAGGACCATCCCTGATAGCGAGATGTTAGCTAGCATTTGGGGTCCATCCTTCTGTAACGCCTCAGGCCCACCCCCGGACAAGCGCAGATGCGCCCCAGACAGTGTCTTTGCAGGCCGTCTCATTGTCTGGGGAGCGTGCCACTCTTTCGGTCCCTGTGGTCTTTGCTCAGCTGGTTGTGAAGGTCAGGTCAGCCTACCTGAGGTCCTTGTTCAACACCTTTGGGTGACAGACATCATCAGCCGAGTGCCTGCTGGGACAGGTGGGGTGTGCACACCCCTCCCTCCCAGGCAGCTGGCCCTCCCGCCCCCTGACCCTCTGGCCCCCTCTCCCTGTCTCTAACACAGCTGCTTCTCTACACACACAGATGCATCATTTGGAACGCCACCTGGGTACGGCTGTGCTGCGGACCGGGCTGAGGAGCAGCGGCGGCACCAGGACGGGCTGCCCTACATCGATGACTCACCCTCCTCCTCACCCCACCTTGGCGGCAAGGGCAGGGGCAGCCGGGATGCACTGGCCTCAGGAGCCCTGGAGTCCACCAAAGCGGTGAGTCCCAGGGTGGTAGGGCCGGGTGTGAAATGGGGCTGGCGCTTGGCTCCGGCCTGCTGTCCACTTGGTGAAGGCGCCCTGAAGCGCATCCACTCTCTCGGGGATAAGTAGCCAGTAGGTGGTACCAGGAGCAACCGGTGGTTGAAGTCACTAAAAACACCTTCTTCATTGCCCCACCTGGTGCACCTGCTGGTCTGGAGACAGCCTCCTGGGGGCTTTGAGCAGGGAGATGATGAAACTGTCCGCTGAGCGTGGAGGAGGTAGGCAGCACGTGTTGAAGCTGAGAATGCCACCACATTCTGTCTTACTGGCAGGATATGGTGGTGGGCCCAGCAGTGGCGCCATGGGGCCGAGGACGGGGGCGGTGTCTGGGCCGCTGTCCCTGCACTGCACGCAGTGCCCTTGCTCCTTTTTACCAAAAGGGCTGCTGCTGCTGACTCCGTCCATTTGGTCAGGGTCTTTCCCTTGAGGTCTCATTGTCATTAACAAGGTGGCTGTCACCTCCACTTTGGAACATGACAGATACTTTCCCTCTTTGGCTTGTGTCTGGTGATGTTCCCTCCAGGTTTAAAAACAAGAGGGGTCTGCTTTTCTCCATTGTTGGTAGAAAGTGCCAGAAGCGTATCTTTTCGCTGCAGTTGCTTCTCTGCTGGGCCGGTACCTGCACTGTGGGACTGCTTATTTATGCTTTTGTGGTTCCTAAAGACCCTGGCACTGGGCAGGCTGCTTGTTCTGAAATGTGAGGTTGGGAGGGGAAGCCCGTGTGTAACACATACACATACCCGCCTTGGGCAACTTTTTTTTTTGAAGATTTTTTTTTATTATTTTTTTAATTTTTTTATTTGAGAGCTAGAGAAAGACAGCAGAAAGCCCTGGGCTTTCTGAGGTGCCTGCCGGTCTTGGCCGAGCTATTTCCCCCTTGAGTGATGACTTTGTGATCCCGGATGGGGACAGAAGCTGCAGGCAAGGGCAGGCTGCCCCCCAGGCAAGAGCCATGAGGCACACATCCTGCATCTCTTCATGGCCAGGTGGGGATATGTTTTTAGGCGTAAGCCAAAGTAAATGCGCATGTTCAGTCAATCCCTCCTACTCACAAGTCAAATTTGCATTTCTTATAAGAGAAGTAAATACTGGCTTAGGAGTGTTTGAAGACAGACAGACCTGCTCTATAATTTTGCTGCCGGCCATCACCACATTGAGTATATCTGGTCAGCAGCTGCACTCGTGGAACAGAAGTTGTAACTCTGACTTGAGCTTTTATCTGAGCAACCACAAGGTCGTTCCCTTTGTGATTCAGTGGTTAGGGACGCTTTGATCACATGGGTGCCCCGGCAAGGCCCTGCGCAAGGTGCAAAAGGATAAATCGTGCCTGCACCCCTGTAGCTCATGTGGGCTGCGCTGCCCAGCTCTGGGTCCCGGCTTATATCGGGATAGTGTTTGCTCACACCTGTCCTCCCTGCAGAGTTGGGGACAGCAGGGGTTTGGCCAGCCTCCTGAGAGCCCTCGCCTGGTGGTTTATCCATGGGGCAGGCACAAAGAATCATACTGCATGTTGGCACTCTCTCTTCAGAGGACTCTGGGGCTCTAGGACCCCCCAAGCTTGGGTCCTTATGCAAAGGCCAGCCCCTGGCCCTCTGCTGGCTGGGCTCAGGATGACGGCCAGCCCTGTTGCCAGTGAAGGCATGGCCCCGGCCCAGAGAGGAAGACAGTGTCCTTTGTCCAGCACACTGGCTGCCAGCTGCCGGCTGGGAGCAGCCCACCCCTTCACAGCCAGGGCTGGGGGTAAAGAGTATTCCCCGAATTCTGCCCTGCCATCCGCATTCCTGCCACTCAGTTCCAGCTCCTGCCCTCGCGGGCCTGGTGGTAGTGCTGTTCACCTGGGTCCCTCTGTCAGCCTTTCCACCCTTGTCATGCCCAGTTTGTTTTTATCTGCTCTTTTGGCCTCAGGTCTGTGTGGCTTGTTCCCTTCTCTGCCTCCTGCCCCCTCCCCAGCAGAAGCACGAGGCCTGCCTTCCAGCTGGCTGCTGCCTTTTTCCAGTTGCCCTTCTCGTCTGACTTCCTCTCCACCGAGATCTCCCTACCATCATGGTCCTGACTGGATTCACGTGCCCTTTCCAGAACTGGCACGTGCACAAAGCAGGGTTATAAATAACCCTGGCCCGGGCCCTGCCCTTTTGTTCCCTCATCTTCTGTGTTTCTTTCCCACCCTCTCCTTTAAGATGCAGTTGGCTGGCTTCTGAGCCGTCTCTGTCAGCCCCCAGCCCCATGCCGGGGCTCAGGAGACGATTCCTGGTCCACGGAGAGGTGTCCGCAGCCATCTTCTCCCCTACTCCAGCACATTCCCCGGGCCAGACGGTCCCCTGAGCTGGCCGTGCCCTTCTGAACAGGGGGAGCTGGCATTGGCGCCATCCTGCCTGCACTCTTTTTCCTCCCAGCTTTCCAAATTGTGTGGGTGGGAATGAGGCGCACTGCCACCCACGTGAGCACCGGCATCTCGTGCTGGGTGGGGCTCCGCCATGTCCCGTCTCTCCCCTCCCGCCCACCGTGCTCACAGTAGCAGGATTGTTCCTTAGGACACAGCAGGGCCGGGTGATTGGCTGCTGCTCGTCTCGGAGCCTGCTGTGCCCCTCACCTTTACATCTTCCCTTGCTTGGGGCACACATAGCACCTGGACATGGCGGGAAGCACGTGCAAGGGCAGCTGAGAGCTGCTTCTCCAGCACGCTGCCCCCATTCATGGTGTGACGTCCGTGGACTGGGATGAGAGGAGGTGTCAGGGTCCTCCACCCTGCATGTCCATGCACCGCGTGCTGCAAACTCGCTGACCGTGGTAGCACCCCAGGCCCTGGAATGGGCTAAGCTGATGGTTCCGGGTCTTGGCACTGGCTTGTCAAACAGACAGGGGTTCCAGAAGGAGCACTCAGTGCTTCGCAAAGGTACAGCCCAAAGTAGGGCTCAGCCAGGAGTTCGAGCTCCATTTGTGGGTTGGTTTGCTCATTCCATCTTCACGGAGCACCTGTGTGTTCCAGGCACTGTGCCGGCACAGGAAGTTTCAAGAGCAGGCATGGCATGTCCTGGAGCTTTCTGCCTGTGGAGCCACTGCCCGGTGTGCCCTGAGGGAGACGGGGTTCTGTGTGGGCTGCGACCTGAGTGTTCCTTCCCTGGAGTGATGCTTAGCCACGATCACGGTGGCTGCCCCCTACACATACCTGAGTATACCTACACACTTGGGCATGCACACACGTACACACATATGCAGGGACCTAGCTCACACACCCTGAGGGATTCCCAGAGCAAAGTGCTGGTTCAGGAAGACTTTTGGGATGGTCCCAGTGGGCAGTGAGGATGTGGTACAAGCCCCAGGGACCCAGAAAGCAGAAGCAGATGGGACATGGGGGTCGGGCCTTCCTTCCCCAGTTTACACCCAGGCAGCTGATGCCCAGGGCCGGGGGTGGGGGGGCAGTTGCCTAAGACCATGGTGCTCCCTGGGCAGGCCTGGCTCTGTGGCCTGTCCCCCAGCTCCTGGTCCTGGGTGCTTCCCCCTGGGCCAGCCATCTGTACCACACAGTGCCTCCCTTCTGCCAGGCCAGGAGAGTGGAAAGGGCAGCAGGGTTGGGGGCACACAGAAGGGCCATGCTGGGGGGTCCTGATTCTAGGCTTTGTAGAGACACCGTGTGGCCTGAGCTGGCTTTTGGTCCTTCCTGGAACCCAGTGGTTCTCACATAGAGGCGAGGTGGCCCCAGAGAACATGTAGCAACATCTGCAAACATTTCTGGCTGTTCCAGCCAGGAATAGGAGGGGTTACTGCTCCTGGTGTCTGTTGGGTAGAGACCGGAAATGCTGCTCAATACCCTACAAGGCCCTGCAGCATCCAAAAGAGTATCCTCCAGCCCTAGGTGTCAGCAGTGCCGAGCCAGGAGCCTGCCCCAGATCAGTGATCTCCCCTGAGTGGTTTGGGAAAGTGGACCATAGGGATCCCTCTACGGGTTCCTTCTATGGGACCCCTCTGCGGGTGGGTTCTCCACCCAAGGGCTGCCGCAGTGTGGTTGCTCATGTTCATCCACAGGTGGGAAACCGGTGGCAGAACAGGCAGGGCTGTTCCATCACTTTCTGTGGACAACAGTGGGGCCTGTCGGCACATGGGTCGGCCATGGACGCAGCCCGTCTCTAATACCGAGTCCCTCACTAAGGGTCAGGGAGCACGTGGAGCAAGTGGCCGGGAGGTCACACGGCAGACTTCATTGGCTTTGGCATCAGCATTGGTGTTGGTCTCCTGGGCAGCTGTGACAAAGTACCACAGAGCAAGGGGGCCATGCCCTAACTGCTCCACTTCACGCCGCCCATTTCTCATCGTCAGACCAAGGGTGGCCCTCAGCTTTGCTGGGTGACCCCCCAGAATTTACAGTGGCCACGAGCGAGTGGTGGACTTGGCAAAGCTCCCTTGCCTCCCTTTATTTTCCCCATGGAGTCTTCCCCAGAGGCTTGGCCTCGGGCTCAAATAAGCAGGCCTTCCTCTCTGAGAGGGGCCACTTCAGGTGTCCTCCCCCCGGTCTGACCTTTGTCTGTTTCTCCTGCAGAGTGAGCTGGACTTGGAAAAGGGCTTGGAGATGAGGAAGTGGGTCCTGTCTGGAATCCTGGCTAGTGAGGAGACTTACCTGAGCCACCTGGAGGCCCTGCTGCTGGTGAGGAGGGGGCAGGGGCTGAGCCGGGCAGGGGGCTCTCTGCTCCCAGGTCCCAGGACCCCGGGCAGCAGTCAGAAGGCAGCCCACCCTCCCTGGACAGTCGTTCCACCTCTGTAGAAGCTGCACCTCCCCATGGGGTGGTGGACACTAATGTTAAGACAGGTGCCAAACCAAGCTGGCATTAGATGTTTATTTTTAATGGGAATCTAAAAAGAAAAGCTCATATGTCACATAACGGTGATTTTTCTGTGGTCGTACCATGCACCTGAAAAATGGCGAGCCCTCTCTTCTGTGCCTCTCTCACCTGTCACCTGGGCTGCCTCGCCTGTGCCCTCTTCCAGCCCATGAAGCCTTTGAAGGCTGCTGCTACCACCTCTCAGCCGGTGCTGACGAGCCAGCAGATCGAGACCATCTTCTTCAAAGTGCCTGAGCTCTACGAGATCCACAAGGAGTTCTATGATGGGCTCTTCCCCCGAGTGCAGCAGTGGAGCCACGAGCAGCGAGTGGGTGATCTCTTCCAGAAGCTGGTGAGTGACTCGGAACAGGTGCACGGCAGCCTCCCAGGAGTTTGCGGCTCTGCAGGGGTCAAGCCTCTGCCTTGACCTGCTGGTGTGTGTTGCCAAGGGCTCTGGGACACAGAGCCCTTATTTTAAGTAGGCTCCACATCCATCATGGGGCTTGAACTCATGACCCCAAGATCAAGAGTCACGCTGTACCGACTGAGCCAGCCAGGCGTCCCTGGAGAATTTTTTTTTTTTAATTGGCCTGGGGAGGAGAGACATGGTCAGTAAAAATTAAGGTAATGGGAAAAGTGCCCCTGGAGCCTGAAGGAGGGCCCAGGCGGAGTGGGGTGGGGAGATGAGCCGTTGGTGTGGCCCTTAGCTCCTGCCAGCAGCTGTTTTCAAACCCAGAGGCGTCTTACTGCTTTGACAGTGACACCCTCATGCCTTGTAGGAATCAAGACTGGTTCTTATGGGCAGGTGGTGTGTGACTGCAGAGCATGGACCCAGGCATAGCCTCACAGTGAAAGGCGGTCTGGCTCCCAAGTAGTGGGGTGCGAGGGGGCCCCCAGGTGCCATCCCACCTGAGCTGAGGCAGCCAGATAAGGCAGGTCCTGTCCTCACCACTGTGGCGGAGAGAAGCCTGAGGAACTGTGGGACACTTGCTGGGACTGTAACACTGGCTTATCTCCAAAAGGAATGCTTTTCTTGCTGCCTTCAGGGGCCATAACCTGAAGGACACAGGTGATCCTGGCTGGATGACAGAATAAGAATTTCTGAAAGGACTTTACTGAGCCCATATGGACCAGGAATCTTTTTGGCAGAGGATACTGGTTCAGGGTCCTGATTCAGGTCCCAGAGGCGGAAGCGCCCTCTTGGGACAGAAGGGGCCTACTGTGAAGGCAGGTCAGTGGCCTCTGTGGCCCTTTGCTGACCACGGGACCCAAGAAACCAAGGAGATGGCTTTTAAAAAGTCAACGGGACCAATAAAACATAGCAATCAGATGGAGGTTAGCAGGCCCCTGGGCACTGGCCAGGCCACATCTGGGACAAGGGTTGGCTCAAAGTGCTCCTTTAACCAAGACGTGGGTCAGGTGAAACTTGTCCAAAGGGAGGAAACAAGGAACTGGCGGGAGGAAGGAGAAAACTCAGATGAGAGCTATCCGATCGACGTCTGTCTTCCAACGTGTGCAGTTCCAACATGTGTGGGAAGGAGCCCCCGCCTCCTTTGCGGGTCTAACGTGTGGAGTCAGTCAGTCTCTCCGGGTGGAAGCTGTGGGAGAGGGGCTTCTGTGTTAGGAGAACCCAGCAGCTGTCCTGGGAGAGTCACTGAAGGCAGGTGTCAGGAAGGCCCCTGTGACAGAGGTTCTACCTCTGAGGATCCCTCACCTGAGTCCAGGTGGTCCGGACCCCCCTGGGCACGTGCTTTTGCCCTGGAGCCTTGCCCCTCCCAAGGGAAACCAGTCCCTTGGGGGTAGAGGTGGCCCAAGGTCACAGGCCCCTTCCAAGTACGCAGAGCATGGCCCCCTGGGCTGCCCAGACTCCCAGCTGGTCCAGACCCAGATCTTGCCGTGGCTTGTACCTGGGCTTGAGTGTTCTGCTCCACGGTGTGGCCTTCCTCTTGGTGGTCTCCTCTCTCCACTGCCTTGGACTGCAGGCCAGAACGAAGATGCAAGAAACACTTGAAACTTTTCACTTTTTTTATTCAGATTCCCACCATGTGAGACCCTTCCTCTGGCCAGAAAGTAGGAGGCTGTGTTGGTGCAGCCCTGCCATCTTTGAAGTACCCCCTCCCCCATTTCTCTCTGTGTCAAGTGTCAGCAGGTTTAAACCTAGTAGATTTGGCTCAGCCTGCAGCCCTCCTGAGAACTGGAGAATCGTGTTGTGGAGAAGAAACTGCACCCAACACTCTTTCCCAAATAACATTCAGACATCACTCAGAAACTCGTCTTTCAAATTTTCATAGTCTGATGAACACCAGAGTTGGGGAAGTTTCCTCTGGTTTCCCCAGTGTCCTTGAGCTACCTTTGTGGGTCAGACGCTGTAGCAGACTAGGAAGAGAGGGGTGGGACGGCTGTGGGACGTCACGCCCCGGGAACCAGGCCCACGAAGAGCGTTCATGTATGGCGCCCAGCTGGGTCCTGGGTCTCCCCCGCCCCTTTCTGACAGCGCAGCGAGGTCAGCCCCTTGTACCCCCAGCAAGCTCCCCTGTTGGGAGAGTCTTAGGACCAAAGGAGCCTGTGATACCCTGCCCTGGCCACGGCACCTCCTGTCCCCCCAGGATTTGTGAGCCTGCCTCCCCTTCCCGCAGGAATGTACGGGTGAAGTGCCACTGCTCGGGGTCTGTTCCTGGCTGGAGTTTTGTCAGGCTACTTTTTTTGTTTTTCTAATCATTTCAGGCTTCCAGAGAGGTGCACAAATAGTTCAAGAACTCCCATGTGTCAAAGCCACCGCTTGTAACATTTTTCCAAATTTGTTTTATCTTTTCCTCTCTCGTTTTTATATACGTGTGCACACATATGCGTGCTGTATGGTTTTAAAATAGCTCGCAGAGGGCGCCTGGGTGGCTCAGTGGGCGCCTGGGTGGCTCAGTGGGTTAAAGCCGCTGCCTTCGGCTTAGGTCATGATCCCAGGGTCCTGGGATCGAGGCCCACGTCGGGCTCTCTGCTCAGCGGGGAGCCTGCTTCCTCCTCTCTCCTCTCTCTCTGCCTGCCTCTCTGCCTACTTGTAATCTCTCTCTCTGTGTCAAATGAATAAATAAAATCTTTAAAAAAAAAAAAAAAAGCTCACAGAAAGATCTGCCCTTTTACCCCAAATACTGTATTGTGTTTTTGCTAAAAATGAAGATAAGCTCTTCCATAACCGCATAGTATAATGATCAAATTCAGGAACTTTCACAGTGGTGAGGCACTGTTACCTTGTACACAGTCCCTATGCAGACTTCTCCCAAGTTAGCCATCGTGCTTTTTTTTTTTTTAAGATTAATTTATTTATTTGAGCGAGAGAGCACGAGTGGGAGGGGCAGAGGGAAAGGGAGTGAGAATCTCAAGCAGACTCCACACTGAGCACAGAGCCCAACACGGGGCTTGATCTCACAACCCTGAGATCATGACCTGAGCCGAAATCAAGAGTCCGACGCTTCACAGACTGCCGTACCAGGCAGCCCCATCATGTTCTTCATAGCCGCCTGCATTCTCTGGTTCAGGATCCAGTCCAAGGTCACAAGATGGACTTGGTGTTCACATCTCTTTAGTTTTCTTCGGGCTATACCAGTTCCTTGGCCTTTGCTTGTCTTCCACGGCCTTGATATTTTTTTGAAGGGTACTGGCCAGTTTGGGCTTGTCTGAGGTTTCCTCAGGAATAGATTCAGGTTCTGCGTTTCTGGCAAAAACAGAACAAATCACAGAAGTGATGCTTTGTCCTCAGTGCCTCGTATCAGGAGGTGCATGATCTCCATCGATCCCATTATTGGTCTGGCTCCTTTTGGGGTAGGCTAAAAATGTGACATTAGATTGCTCGGCACTTGGCAAAAGCCACGTGGAAGATGCGAGCTCCTGCGGGAGAGAGAGAAGAAGTAATGGAAGGGGTTCTCCTCTCTTGGACCTCGTATCGGTTTGCTCGGGCTGCTCATCTGGGTGGGTTGCACAACAGAAATCTATTTCCTCACAGTTCTGGAAGCTGGAAGTCCGAGATCAAGGCGCCGGCAGGGTTGGTCTCTCCTGAGGCCTCTCTGCTTGGCTCACAGATGGCTGCAGTCTCCCTGTGTGTGTCTCCACGTGGGTCCCCCTGTGGGTCTGTGTCCTTATCTCTCGCAAGAGCCTCCGTCTTACCGGACTAGGACCCTCCCTAACAACTTAATTTTAACTTCATCGTCTCTTATGCCCTATCTCTAAATATAGTCGCATTCTAAGGTGCTGGGAGTTAGGGTTTCTACATAGGAATTTTGAGGTGATGCCTGTCAACAGTAATGTCCCCTCAGGGCTCCTGACCACATTATCTGAAGCAGATAAAAAAAAAGGACCATAGCTTTTAACCCCTCCTCTGTTCTCTGACATCTGCTGTACAACGTGTTTGTTGACTTATTTATTGTGTCTCTCCTGCTGCTGGCCTCCATTGTGTCTGAGTGATTTGCGGCTGTGGCAACAGTGCCTAAAGCAGGTCTTCATTGTGGAGGAGGCGCTCAGTGAGCAGCAAAGGAGGGAGAAAAGGAAGTGCTCTGTCTCTTACCGTTGTCCTGATTGGTGCTCAGAGATACAGTGACTGGCCAGGGTGATTGGTGCGGTAGGAGCCAGGTGGGGCCTCCATGCAGTCCCCCCAGGGAGCGGAGCCAGAGACCAGACCGTGCCAAGGGCGCCTGGCTTACCCAGCATCTGGGATTGTCAGCTAAAGAAACATAAAATTCAATATAAATGCAAATGCATATAGAAACAAAATTTAGATTCAGCACAGAACAAACACCAGGATCAGCTAAAGCTTTAGGCTTCCAGCCCCTGGTCTGCTGTAGTCGGAAATCCTGGCTAGCGGGTCGCCAGGGTCCTCCCTTGCCCTCCCCTGCCCTGGCTCTGCTGGTACAAGATGAGGGCTGCTTTCTGCTCGGCTGCCTCTGAAGGTGAGCTGGGGCCCAGAGGTACTGGCAGCTGTTTGCGTGCACACGCACACACACGCGCGCGCACACACACACACCCACCATGGCAGCCAGCATGTCTCCCACACACCAGGTGTGACTTGTACCTGGATCCCCTTGCTGGGTTTGGGCCGGGCTCATGTCTAGACAGTGGAAGCACCTCTTCTCCGAGGGCAGCTAGATTGCATGGGCCTTATGTGTCTGAAGGGATCGGACAAGAGTGGAGCACTGGGGACACCCCAGGCCGGGGGCCAACCTCCCTGTCCCCTATAGTCTCCTGTGGCCAGAATGAGAAGGTGCCTCCCCATCCCACCTACATGGACTCTTGTCTGCATTCACGGACAGCCTTAAATTTTAGCCACTGCTGGTGGCACCGTGTAAGTGAGTAGAGTGGGAGGAATCAGCAGCTGTCGGAAGGGAGCCGTTACCTGCCCGGGGCTGTGAGTCACTTCTCATCATGTCACTTGGAAGGGGGAAGCATGCTCAGTGCGTGGGGAGGGGAAGCAGGTGGGAGGTGACAGCAAGGAAGAGCTGAGGTGACTGCAGCTCTGTGCTGTCTGCTGCACCTGGGCTTTCTCCAGAACTGTGCACAGAAGCCCATTTCTCAGAAAGATGGGGAGCAATGGCACCTGTCCTACACCTGTCCCACACTCTGTTCCCTCCTCCCTGCAGGCCAGCCAGCTGGGTGTGTACCGAGCCTTCGTAGACAACTACGGAGTTGCCATGGAAACGGCTGAGAAGTGCTGTCAGGCCAACGCTCAGTTTGCAGAAATCTCTGAGGTACTCGTGACACTGTTCAGACAGGTGCACCCCTCCACCTCCCCCGGGCGGGACGTGGACCGGTCATTGGTACGTCATGACCCAAGAGAACAAGGTGCACCAAACCAAGCTGGTTGTAGATCCCCGCTCTGTTTCCAGATGCTTCTGGGTTGGCTCTGTCAGCCCCGCGCAAGGGACACAGAAGGAGCAGCCCCACAAGTGCCCTGGGTCAGCAAGGGCCAGGGCCCAATTCTGGGGCTCTGCCGAGTGCCCCAGATACACACACTCATGCACCATCTGTGTGCAGTAATGAGTGTCCACAGTTCTCTCTCGTTAACGGGGGTCCGGACATGAGGGTCCTGGGCTGACTAGGCACCTGGTCGTTAGAGAGCAGCCGGTGAGCTGTGTTGTGCTCTGTTCCTCCTCCAGCCTGCTGGGGTCCTCACTTGCAGGGGAGGCTGAGCCGCGAATAAGGGGCGTGGAACTGAAGAAAGCTCCAGGCTGGAGCTCCACAAGGACTGGAACCTCGAGCCCCGAGTGTTAGTATGAGGGGCCTCTAGAGAGCACCTCGGATACAGAGAGGACAAGCAGGCCACCCCCTGGACCAGAACCTGCAGCACCCGCCTTTCCAGCCTCCTGGCGAGGGTTTTCCCCAGCCTTCCACATCCTGTTTCTGCCCTGTGCAATTGGGTGACATTTCCGTCTTTCTGGGCCTGTCATCACTTGTGATGCCTCCAGCTCCTCAGAGCTCTGACTTGCCTTCCTTCCACCAAACAAGGATTCTGGGTGGAAAGATTCCATGAGAGAAATTAGCATAAGAAAGATAACTGGAAACAAGAAATAGAGAGTGAGCGGGGTCTCCCTTGCTGAGAGACGATCATACCCTTATTGTCACACCTGGCTTTGTTCTGGGGGCTTTGTGCCATTTTGTGATTTGCCACGAGAGGGGGGCTGTTGTGGGTGCTGATTGTCTCTTGTGGTGGTAATAGGTGCCGTGCTGCTCTTCCAGAGCCCGTGGGGCAGGCACTCCCCGCCTGGTGCTGCTGGAAACAGGCTACGTGCATCCTGGGTTCTGGGCTGGCTCCAGACGTCCCTCCCTGTCTGCTCTTGCTTTCCCTGGAGCTTTTAGGCCATACCTTTCTTTAGCTCATTCACTTAGGAGGCCCACCACCCCTAACAGCTGGGATGTTGGTGCAGAATCCAGAGTGACTTGACAGATTAGAGACCTAATCCTTTAAGAGCAGGCTACAGTTAAAAGGGGGCAAGTTGAAGTCCACCCAGACAGGTGTCTATAGAGGAGGGAGAGGCAATGGTGAGGGACCACCCAGAAGTCACATGGTCCCGTGAGAATCTGAGCTGAGGCAGGGATGCTGGAAGGGACGCAGCTTTCCACTGGCCCTCCGTGAACCTTGTACCTTGGAGGTGGCGTCCACTTTGGTTCTCCACTGTGTTTTTAAAGGACAGCCAGAGACACTGAAGCCATCTAGACAGAGCAAAATGAAACCAAAGGAAACAAGCAGCAGGCTGTGAAAGGTTGCACTTTGGGGGTCAGAGCTCAGGCGTGGGGACTGGATGGTCACCCGCAGGATGGGGAGCAGTGGAGCGGTGGCCCTTTGTCTGCTCCTAGTCCCAAAAATGAGCCAGGGCAGCATCCACTTAGACCAGAGTTGCCCAAGCTGGGTTCCATAGAATGCCAACTCCCACACGAGAGATAACAGAGTTCTGGCAAAAGGACCTCTGGGTCAAGTGAAGTTTGAGAACTGTGGGATTAAGCCAAATCCGTAAGTCTCCTTGAGGCAGGACTTCTGGACCTACCTCTGCACGCTTGTGTGTGTGGCGCTGCCCAGGGGCACGTGGTGTGAGGGCTCCTTCCAGGCTCAGGAGAGCATGGACCCTGATTTTTGCAGAGGCTCATGTTCGGCTCTCACACCCCCTCACAACCCCCATGCCCCTTGGGAACTGCTGAGGCAGACGTACGGACAAATAATCACGATGAGGAGTGTTAAACTCTCAAGAGGGGCACCAAAGTGCATTGTGGAGTTTGGCCCCGGTGAGCTGTAAGTACCATCTTAGTCGTGAGGGTTCGACTGCAGCACGAGACATTGGGAAAGCCATCTCAGCCCCTTCCCGTCCCCGTGCTGGGTTTTGTTGTTGTTCAGCAGCCTGTTCACAGGATTAACTGTAGCTTCTTCTTGGACATGATTTCAGGTACAAAGGGATCTTATATCCTGGTTGCTCTTGGTACCTTGGACACAATCGATGATCCCTTTGATGAGCTGAGTGAAAACATGACCTACCCACCAAAAATCTCAGCTCTCCTCCTGGGGATCATAGTGCCTGTTCGTTAGAAACTACAGGCCTACCTTGCTTTGTTGCACTTTGCAGATACTGCATTTTTTTTTTTACAAACTGAAGGTTTGCGGCAACCGGGTGTTGAGCAAGTCTGTCAGTGCCCTTTTTCCAACAGCATTCACTCACTGTGTCACATTTTGGTAATTCGTGCAACATTTCAAACTTTCCATTGTTATTCTATTTCTGGTGATGACCAGTGGTGATTATGACTTGCTGAAAGCTCAGGTGATAGTTAGCATTCTTTAGCAATAAAGTATTTTTTAATTCAGATGGGTACATTGTTTTTAGATCTAGTGTTTAATTTAGTAGACTATAGTATCCTGTAAACATAATTTTTCTAGGCCCCAGAAAACCCAAAAATTCACTGGTCTTGCTTTATTGCGATATTCGCTTCTTTGCAGTGGTCCAGAAGCAAACCCACAAAATCTCCAAGGTATGCCTGTACGTTTGGGAAGTCAGGAGAGGGTCGGGTGGAGGGGGAATCCAGCGTGGTTCTCAGTGGTGGGGGGCCCACCCTGGCCATTTCTTCCAACGTGCCAGCCCCCTTGCACACTGTTTAACTTCTCTGAGAAAGCAGTTCTGTGCATTTAGGAAGGACACTGTGGTTTGCCTTGTTTTTATAGGATTCTGTATGTCAGAGGCTTTTGACCAGGGGTAATTTTTGTCCCCAGCAAATGACTGAGTAATGCCTGGGGATTTTTGATTGTCACAACAGGAGGGGAGCATGCTGCTGCTATAGGTGGGGGCCGGGGTACTGCCCCATATCTTGCGGTGTACAGGACGGGCCCCCAGAGTAAGAGAATCTCTGGCCCCAAATGGCTACAGTCCTTGGTGAACCATGGCGCCCAGGGCAGGCCTTGTGTTCCGCCCACCCTGTGTTTCATGCTTTGGTCCAGGATGCCCCCACTAAGACTTGCCTCACCTAAGGTTTTGTGCAGTGAGAGAAGGGTGAGTGCTCTGCAGAAGGTGCCTGGCCATGGGACTTGCTGCCACATCAACACTGCCTCAGTTGTCCCATGTAAAAACGTGCTTTTCTCTTTGCAGAACCTGAGAGCCAGAAGCAACAAGGATGCCAAGGACCAGACGACCAAGAACTCTTTGGAAAGTGAGTTCTCTGTGCCGAGGCCTCTTCGTGCTCCCTATGGGGGCGGCTGCTGTGAGCTGATGGGGCATTTGCTGGAGAAGCAAACATGGCACCCATTGGGTCACCCTCTGGCTCCTTTGCTGTTCCAGACTTCTAATAGTGAGAATGGGGTCAGGGAAAAAAACGTCCCTGGGTGTGCTGGAGGCCGGGGCAGGGAAGGACGTGGTCAGGACCAGCCTGCCACCAACAGTAGCAACCAGGAAGGACGGTAGGGGTTTGCAAACACCCACAAACCAGGCACTGCCAGGCATTTAAAAACGTCATCCCGTTGTCCCCAACAGCCCTGTAAGGAGGATTTTATGTTCCCTCTTTTCAGGTGACGGAACAGATACAGAATGAAAGGAGCTGAGCTGGAACACAGGTCCTAAGTGGCCAGGCAGGGGGAAAGCCAGAGCTGGCAGGCTCCCGGGCCCTTGTGTCCAGCCCTTTCACTCTGGGCGAAAAGCAGCATCAGTACCAATAGGTCACTTCTCAGTTGCGGTTGTTAGGATAGTGTGAAGAGTTGCACTTACAGAGACTGGCAGACCTGGCTCTGCTAGCAGAGCTTCACCGTGCTCTGAGCCTCAGCTTCTTATCTGTAAAATGGGCCTCAGTGGTGGGTCTTACAGTAGTGGTGGGAGTCACGTGAGGAAATGCACCTGACGTATGTCAGGACGCATGTGCACGTCTGTGCCTGTGATGGGCTGGGCTCGCCGTCCTCGTGCAGAAGTTGGGGGCTGCCAGGGCTGGCCAGGGCTCCTGTGCTGCTGGAGGCCAGGTGTGTGAAAACACGGAGAAAGCCAAGAGCTGTGTTGTCACCTGAGTAAGTTTCTGCTGTCCTCGGAGTCGGGCCTCCAAACTGCCCAGGGATGGGCAATGCCAGTGATGTGCTGGTCTGCTCCCGGGAGACTCCCCAGGCCGGAGAGCAGGTCTCCTGCCACAATTGGGACCCTTGCCAGCCCGTGTGCACCAGGCGCCGGTGACCTCCCCGGCTCCAGGGGGAGGGGCGACAGCTTGCGTTCTGACCACTAGCTCTGCACTCAGCATTTAATGTCACAGACCAAAAGCTCAAAGCCATGGGCCCGGCCTCCTGGGTGCTTAGAGTTGGCCCTTGTCACTGGGTATGGATTAGTTCCCAGGGCTGCTCCCCCTGCCTGAGCACTTGCCACGAGGACAGGCAGGCGGTGGTCTGGGGCTGCTTTCTCCGTGCGCAGCCAGCTCTCACCCTACCCGTCTCTCTGCAGCCCTGCTCTACAAGCCTGTGGACCGGGTGACCCGCAGCACACTGGTCCTGCATGTGAGTCACCCACCTGGAACCTTCTCACCCTGGGGTTCCTGGCTTCTGATGTTTGTCAGTCTTGCCCACCCCCTTACCCCTGTTCCTGCCACATGCCTTTATTGAAGATGTTAGAAATGAGAGGCTCACAGGGGGGTGAGGAGGGACAGAGCAGGTTCGCAGGGTTCCTGGGTGCTCTTGGAGGGGGAGGTGCCGGGAGGGAGCATCCTGTCCCACGTAAGAAGGGCCCCCAAGGTAGATAGGGCAGGGGGGTGGCACAGAGAGCAGGTGCCTTCCAGGCCCAAGAGGATGACCACTGCCTCCCAGCCTGGGGAGAGGGAGTGTGGGGAAAGCCCACCTCACTGGGGCTGCTCCTGAAGGCAGCAGGGAAAACAAAACTGGGCCCTAGTCCTGCTGCCCAGGTGACTCAGTTTACTTATATTTAGAGCAAGTTGTACATGCTTTTTTTTTTTTTTTTTTTTTTTTAATTTACAACCAAGTCACCGACTTATGTGAGGTTTCCATTTCCTTTGCTGCTTCCTCCCCACCACCATCACAGGGATTCTTTTATGCACGTACTGACATACTTGAGCACCTTTTTTAATTACACAGAAGGCATCTTGATGCTATGTGTATGCTTCCACACTTTGCCTTTTTTTCCCCTTAATGTGATGTGGTGGAGATTGTACCACTTCAGCCCAAACAGCTCTGCCCCATAGGATTTAAGCTGTGTAGTATTCTATCGAGGGCACATTTCTTAAGTCTTTTTTTTTTTTTTGAGATTTTATTTATTTGACAGAGAGAGACATAGCAAGAGAAGGAACACAAGCAGGGGGAGTGGGAGAGGGAGAAGCAGGTTTCCCGCCAAGCAGGGAGCCTGATGGGGGGGCTCGATCCCAGGACCCCGGGATCATGACCTGAGCCAAAAGCAGACGCTTAACGACTGAGCCACCCAGGCACACCTCAAGTGCACGTTTCATAATTCCTCACTATCCTCTGATAGAGAGGGAGATGAGAGGAATGGTTTAGAAGACTTTGGCTGGTGGCCCATGGAACAGAGTCTTCGAGACTTTTATCTGTCCCCTCTCCAAGCGACCTGACAGGGAGAAGCCAGAACCACCCAGGGGTGGCATGGGGTTCTGGGACCATGAGCACCAGAGCTTTCCTCCAGGCTTATTTCATATCTGTAGGGGAGAGCTGAAAGCTAAGGGGAGTTCGTTTTTCTGAACTAAGGAGCTGTTGACCTTGTACACGAACTACATGCATGCCTAGTGGAGAAGGAGTCAGCGTTTCCATCTGTATTCTAAAGAGGTTTAGTCTCTTCTCTAAAGCAGAAGGAGCAGGGAAAGCCAGGTGCTTTCTCCTGAGCTTGCACAGATCAGTGGTCCTGGACAAGACCGATTCTGCCCCTTAGGGGACATGCAGCAATGTCAAAGACAGTGTGTCTTGTCACAACTGCCAAGGAGGAGGAGTGCCAGCATCTAGCAGGTAGAGGCCAGGGTTGGGGGGCTGACGTCCTGCAGTGCACAGGACAGCCCCCACCACAAGGAATGATGCAGCCCAGAATGTCACTGGGGCCGAAGTGGATAAACCCTGCCCTAGACCCCGAGCGTGGGAGCCCCTGTCAGCAGTATGCACACAGCATGGACTTGTGGGAGCGCCATCTAGGTTTAGGACCTGCTTATGGGATGGTGCTCGAGCAAGCACTGCCCGCCTTAGCCCTGGCCTGTCCGAGAGGTGTCCTGAGTTTGCCTGGTGTGTGTCTGCAGTTTGCACACCGTGATGGGCGCCAGAGCTGTGCTCCCTCTGACCTGAGTCCTCTCACCTGACGCAGGACTTGCTGAAGCACACGCCCTCCAGCCACCCCGACCACCCTCTGCTGCAGGACGCCCTCCGTATCTCACAGAACTTCCTGTCCAGCATCAATGAGGAGATCACGCCCCGCCGACAGTCCATGACCGTGAAGAAGGGAGAGGTGAGCGAGCCTGGGGATGCTCTGGGTACGCCACCCTGCCCCACTGGGGGGCATCGGAGCCCCTTTCTGGTCTGCAGCAGACTATGCCTGCCATTCAGCCTAACACAGGAAACGTAGTACCTTTTCGGGTATTGACCCTAAAACCCAGTCCCCAGAGCAGGGTGTCAGGGTGGAGTTGCCGGGGCGCTTGCCTTGCTTGGCCACCTCTTTTTCCAGTGTGGCAGGTCCTGTCCAGGGTACCCCTTCTTTTCCCTACACCTTTGTCAGCTCAGGGTCCCCAGCTGAGGAGACTGGTGAGAAGGAGGATGTCATTTTGTCTGCCTGGAGAGATCTAGTTCCTCCTGAGTGTTATTTTCTTGAAAAACAGTTCGAGGTTTCCCCTACTCTTCAAAGGTAGAACATTCCTATGAAATCTTTTTGTAAGCTGAAATGGTGTAAAAGGAAGAAGCCGTCACCATTTGTAAAAGCAAAAATCTTCTTCAGGTCTGTTTTGGTTCCTGAAAACAAGGACTAAAGTAGGTCTTTGGTAAAGGCAGACTTTTGAATAGTTTGGGAAACCCGTATGACCAGATTTAAAGATTTAAAAAGGAGGAAGAGAGGGAGGTACAAGCAGTTTGTGGACTTGCTTGTCTTGGATTCTCCCTCCTCCTCCCTCCCTCACTGACAGCCACCCCTGGCCTTTATCTCCCTACACATGGTTGATAAGAGGGTAGAGCACAGAGCGGCCAGGAATGCATGACCCAGCCCGCCCCGTGGCCCCTGCTGCCTCTGGCCCTGCTGGGAGGGGCCCAGGGAGGCGTGGGCAGGTGCCGGCCAGGCGGGCAACACTTAGTGAGAGAGCAGAGTTGCGTAAATCAGGGGGGCCAGCGTCCAGCACAAGTGTGAGCAGCACCCAGGTGAGGGAGGCTGACCTGCTGCCGCTGGGCTCTTGTGCAGCGACGGGACCTGGACAGCCCAGGCAAGACACGGCCAGCAGTGAGCCTGACGGGAGCTGCTCCTCAAAGCCACGTCCTCCTCTTTCTTCTGGTTCACGTGCCAGGTGCTGGGCACTGACAGCTCACCCTCTGCAATCGGGGTTTCTTTTCTTCCTCTACCTTGCTGGCAGGCCCCTCAGATATGTCCTCCCCACTCCTCTTTGGGAAGTGGTACCTGAGTGCAGAGCAGAAAGCTTCCATGTGCCTAGAGTCTCATCAGGCTTGACCATGAGCAAGGGGCTTGGTCAGATTTCTCCTGGTGGGCCAGGGTCAAGGAGGAGGGAGGTGTCCCCTCTAGTCACCCCTCCAGGCTGGTCCAGACCCTGGAGCCAGGCCAACACAGAGGTCCAGTGCCAACATCAGCATGAGCTCACCCTCCACATGACTTGCACCATCCTTGCTTCTCTTCCCTGGACCTGTTCCCCCCCACCGTGTTACAACAGGGTGGGTACTTGGGCCTACCATGCTAATGGTACCCAGAGCTCATGACTCGCAGCAAGAGTCCCACTGGCGGGCAAACAGAAGCAGTCTCCCTCCGTACCCGGTTGTCCGACGTTTGGAACCTGGGTGGTAGGGTTCAGATGTCCTTTCCTAGAGCAACAGCAGCACCCTGCCCCTGGTTCAGCCCCACTCTTGGCTCAGGGACTCTGAAGGACTGCAAAGCTTTGGCCTCCCTAACCGGATGTGGGATTTGCTTCTGTCCAGACTCCTTTTGGGTTTGTGCCCAGCTCACCCTTCCCTGCTAGGACACCTGCTCTTTCTCCTTTGCTGACCGTTCTGAGAGTGCTGTCCTCCTGGGAAGCAAATATGTGAGTCCTTTCCTCTCAGCTTTTCATACAGGGCCGAGTCTGCCCTCAACACCTCCATCCTGCTGTTCATGATCCCTGGAGAGAAATACCTTCTTGCTCCTCAGCTCGGTGGAGATGGCTAGAGAATTGAGGAAAATCAGATGAGCTCCAGACCTTGTCCCGCATCTGTTACCATAGGCTTCCTTCTGTGCTGACCCACAGTCAGGGTCCTGGGGTGACTGCACAGGAAGTGTGTAGGGCCTGGCTGCTGCATGAAGAGAAGGGCTTTCATCTGCACGCACCACCCCCCCCGGCCCAGATCTGGCCCTGTTGGCCTCAGTGATTCTTCCTCAGTGAGACAGATCACTCGGGTACCTCAGCTATATGAGGAGAGAGAAGCTAATCCCTTCTAAGAGGTTGTGAGTCGGACTTGCACACACCTTCTCTCCGTCCCAAGCATGGTAAGGGGGGTGGTGGCCAGCCCAGTATGACAGACAGGTGCCCTCGCTCATGCTCCCCCCACCCCCACCATTCCAGGAGCAGACCTCACTCATCAGGTGCTCGCACTCTGAGCTGATTGCAGCCTGAGCGTCTTCCTCTGTGTATCCTCAGGCTGCCCAATCCAGTTTACAATCCCCAGTGTGGTAGAAAGGGTGCTAGAAGGGCAGTCCCCCAACCCGGTTCAGCACTGCCCACCACTTATTAGTGGTTTTAATTTGGGAAACCCTTATTTCTTTGCCAAGTGCCCATAATCTGAGGACAGTGTCTCAGGACCTGAGACCCCTCCACGGGGCCTTTGTGAGACAGAAAGCATCTCATGACCTCTGAGAGGCTGTTTAAGAGCAGGGGTGATGATTTGCCCACCTGTGTACCGTTCGTGTTGGAGGTGGTGGGAAAGCACCCTCTAGATCACCAGTCAGGAAAGAATCTGCAGCTCCTGGGAGGCGTGGGATGCTGCAGGCTGCTTCCTTTTAGAATTTGCTGCTGGGGAGGGTCTGAGATTTGGAAGTATCTTTTTTTTTTTTTTCCTGTGTTCTTATCTTTAAATGTGGTACATGACATTGACTGTAAAGCTTCCAAAGGGAGAGAGAAAGTGGGCTTCTGAGTTCCCCTAATGACTCTGTGAGGTTAGAGGCATTTTCCAGGCAAGGACATTATGGCTCAGAAAGGTTGAATGACTTGCCCACAGTCACACAGCCACTAAGTAGCCAAGCCAGGATATGAGTCCAGGATGGGGGCACAGAAATTGAGGGGGCTCAGGCTTCCGGCCTCCTCCAGGGTCAGATGTGCTGAATCTGGCCCGTGCTTGGAGCCAAGCCAGGCACCCTCAGCCAGCAAGTGATGCCTCACTGGTCCTTGCTTTGGCCATCTTCCTTCTCCTCTCCGCCCCCACCTGGGCTCTCCTTGGCAACCCTTCTTGCTCTCTCACCTGGCCAGGCCCCACTGGGTTATCACTAAACTCCAATTCCTATCCCTGACTAAGCTTCCCAGCACCCCTACCATGGAACTGTGGTCTCTGGCTTCTTTGTGTGTGTGCCCCATCTGCTCTGCTGCTCTAACAAAGTGCCATCAACTGGGAGCTCAGACAATAGGCTTTCATTTCACACAGTTCTGGGAGCTGGAGGTCCTGAGGTCAGCGTGCCAGCATGCTCAGGATCGGTGAGAGCCTATCTCCTGGCCCATAGACGGCCACCTTCTCACTGTGCGCCCCTATAGCTCTTTCTCACGGTGTGCACGTGGAGAGAGCTCGGTCTTCCTCTTCTTGGAAGCGTACCAGTCCCATCATGGGCTCCCACCTTCACAGGCTCACCTAAACCTAATCGCCCACAAGGGCCCTGCCTCCAGATACTGTCACATTGAGGGTTAGGGCTTCAACGTACGAATTTTGGGGTGGACACAAATATCAGTCCATAACAGTGCACGTCTTCCAGATGCGTCCTCCCTGGGTGGGCTCTGTCTGAGGGTCGGGGGCAGTATTGCCTAAATGACAGCTAGAGGAGGCCAGCCAGCCTAGAGGAAGACCCCTGGGGAAGGGGACGCCCCTCTTCAGAAGACCATGGATACATAATGTAACCTCACTGGACTCAGTTTCCTTGTCTGTAGAAATGAGGGTGATGATGGGCACCTGGGTGGCTCAGTGGGTTAAAGCCTCTGCCTTCAGCTCAGGTCATGATCCCAGGGTCCTAGGATCAAGCCCCACATCGGGCTCTCTGCTCAGTGGGGAGCCTGCTTCCTCCTCTCTCTCTGCCTTCCTCTCTGCCTACTTGTGATCTCTCTGTGTCAGATAAATAAATAAAATCTTTAAAAAAAAAAATGAGGGTGATGGTAGCCCCCCACCCCACCGTCATTGCTAAATGCGAGAGGCCCAGTGACAGGGCACCTCTCAACGCAGGTGTTTGCAACCTCTCTTGGTTTCGGGGCAGCCGAGGCTCAGAGTGATGAGCTGGCTGAGCCGGCGTTACCACTGCAGAGAGAGGAGAGGAGGGTGGGCTGCAGGCGATGGCGGCGCACGTCGGCTCGAGACACCTCACTCTCTGGCAGCGTGAGCTTCATCAGTTTTTCAGGGAGGCAGGTGGTGTCCCTCCTAAGCAGGTGTTCCCCACCTGGAATGTGGGGGTAGGGGAGCTCTGCAGGGGAGTACCTTCCCCACCGCCATCACTGCTCCATCCCACAACACACACGAACATCCCACAACATGCACACGAGGGGACACGCACTGCAATATACACCGCGACACAAACACACAGACCTACAGAGGGATGTGGACCCACAGACCCGTGGACACACAGGGACATGGAAACATCTAGAACGACATATAGAAACACCGGAACATGACGCACACTTGAGGACACAGAGAAATATGTATACAAGGGACACACAGAGACACATCCATGGGGCCACACAGAGATCAGGACCCATACACTGACAGGGATACACATGACAAAGAAATGTCTGCCTACATTGGGACACACACAGAGACACACAGAGGCACGTGGATTCTTTTTTCGCACAGACACACTCCCGTGGCCCCCAGGGGGCTGGCTCTCCTGAGTCACTGTCCCATAGACCTTGGGAAGTATGGCGCTGTCCTATCCCCGGGGTCCAGTGGGTTCCGGGTCTCCAGCTCCAACCAGGGGTGTTTGCTCTGCATGAGATGCTGAGCCAAAAGAACAGTCCTTTCCAGCCGCCTGACTTCGTGCCATCTTTAGACCACAGCCCACAGTGCCATGGGGCTGTGACCCAGTATAGCCAAGCTGTGTGGCCCTGCTGTGTGCCCTGGAGGACCTGAGAGGTGGGCCATACCAGAAGTTGGTGCTAGGGACAGGGCTGGTGAGCAGTTCAGTGGGATGTCTCCTGGGCAGACACTGGCCTCCCGGCTCTACACTGGTCCCATGTGGGCTGGCGGGCGTCTCTGCAGAAGCCAGGGATCTGAGAAGAGGCCTGGGTGATGGCCACAGGGTCTGGCAGCCCCTTGGATGCCTCATCAAAGGGCAGAGAAGCCCCTCCCAAACTCGTGTTGGGCCTGCACCTGCCTCATCCCTCCTTCATTTCTGTCCTCTCTGATCATCCACCTTGGCCTCTCTCTTTCCTGAAATGCTATCTGTGCAGATAGGGGTTTGTTGTGATTTCTTCAGGGGCCTGTTTCAGCAGCAGGGTTCTTCCTCAGCCTGGGGCTTTGGGCTGGGCTCTGAGCAGGGCTGATCCCAGGCCCAGGGCGACTGACCTCCAGAGCCAACAGGAGGCATCTACCCAGGGGTCAGGGCCCTCGGCCGGGCCTCAGGGTGGGACCACCAGCCCTAAGAGTCTGCGCCTCAGGACTACCCCTGGGCCTGGGGAAATAATGGACAGAGACAGTGTGATGTATGGCCCCCCTCCCCTCCCACTCCCTTCGTCTGTTGCCCCGACTCTGGCCCCTCTGCCGGGGTCCAGGCTCCCTTTG
The DNA here is from genome assembly GCA_002007465.1 of Ailurus styani. Taxonomy (NCBI): domain Eukaryota; kingdom Metazoa; phylum Chordata; class Mammalia; order Carnivora; family Ailuridae; genus Ailurus; species Ailurus styani. The sequence goes on along the minus strand of LNAC01000325.1, from coordinate 1,771,239 downwards.
TGGGTTTGCCAATGTCATAGTTTGGGGCCTGTTTTCCTGGGGCCGGGAGACCCCTCCTGTCCTTGCTCGATATTTTCTGTTTGGGCATGCTGGAAGACCCCAGGATGGCTTGGGGTTCAGAAGCAAGGCCTAGTGCTTTCTCCAGAAGGAGGGCATCTGTGACACGACAGGGAAAACTCACAGTGAAAGAGCCTTGCTGTGAAGATAGCCACTGCTGTCCACCACCCACGGGTCTGGCAGGTGACACGCACGACTTGCATGCTCTGGACGGCTCTCAGAGACAGAGCGTGGCACGGAGCAGCGCTCGGACTGGGATGCTTTGGGGGCAGTGGACCGGCTAGAAAGTGTCGGGGCACCCTTGGCTTTGGGCTTCTTTTAGAAAGGTGAGGGTTTGCACAGGCAAGAGTTCGTGGGGAGGAGCCTGGCGACTGTCACAGTATCAAAGTAGAGTCTGCCTATCAGAGCTTCACAAGGCTGCAGGCTGAGCCCCAGGGGGCTCTGTGTGCCCCTCACAGTCAGCCATGTGTCCTGCCCACAGAGCAGGGCAGGTGTGTGGTGTCCCAAGCACCAGGGAATACTCAGTGGTCTTGTGGAGGCTGAATGAGACACTTCAGCTGAAGGTGTGAACCCCAGGACCTTGCAGGGCGAGAGGGTGGGCCGATTGAGGGGTGGAGGAGGGTGGGCACTGCTGGGATTCTGGGCATTTCTGACCTGCTGGCGGTGAGTCTACTTCTGAGCTGGACGTTGGGGGCCCTCTGCTGGTGGTGGCCAGAAGCTCAGCCCCTTTGTATGGAGAGAGGATCCATGTCCTGTCACAAAGGGTCTCTTGGTCCTTGCCCCCCTGGGCTGGAAGACCCTCTGCCACGTCCCTGCTGTGGAGGCATCTGTCCATTCTCTCTTCTGGGACTTCAGGGTCCCAGGAGCCTTTGCAGACCTGCTCCCTGATGAGGACCCAGCAGTCAGGTTTGCCCTAGGCTTTGCCCCAGGGTCTCCAGGTCTCTGTGGACGCTTCTTTCTCCAGGACACTTTCTCGCTTCCTGTAGCTGCCAGTGCCAGGTGGGCTGTCTGCCCACAGCAGGCGGGCAGAGGGTGAGCGACGATGAGTCATGGCCTTGGCACACAGGCAGTCTTCCAGTGCTTGCACTTAATGCTCTCCCGTTTAAATCATTCGCTCCCTAGAGCCAGGGTCCAGCTGGCCATTGTGAGCCAAGCTGAATATGACAGTGACGTGTGGCTTTTGCACCTGGGAGTGTTGGGGCCCAGCCCAGGCTACACTTGCCTCTGGGCAGCTCTGCTGGCTCCAGCTCTTACAGAGGGTCTGGGAGAGTTCAGGGAGGCACTGGCTTCCCGAGGGGACTCTGAGGCTGCAGGTGGCAATGGAGCCAGGCATGGGCCTATCAAGCACACTGGGGGCAGGGGGCGGGGGATGGAGATGCCTCCAGTTGGGGAGATGCTGGCCATCGCAGTGAGGAGTGGGGAGTTACCCTCTCTGGAGGGCCTTCCCAGAAGCCAGGGTGGCTGGGTGGCTAAGCGTCTGGTCTCTCTCCCATGGGTTTTTGACTTCCCAAGGACAGAGACCACTGAGTGTGTCTTGCTTGCTCACTCACCTGAGTCCCCTGCCTGGGACAGGCGGTGAACCTCTCTGAGGCTCCCATTTCTCATCTGTGAAATGGGCACAAGGACCTGCCCACAGGGTATCATTGGGATCACATCCAGTGATGAGGCTCCGTGCTCGCACAGCGTACCTGGAATGTGCACGGGAAAGGGGGGGCTTGCCATGTCAGCCTCTCATCCTGGATTCGTGTCCTTGGCACGGCACAGTGTTGACCCTCATGAGGTGCTGCGTACTCTTTTGCAGAATTACCGACCATTCAGCAACCCATGGAGCTGCGTGAGCCAGCGGGAGTTCTTGTCTTTCAGATGAAGCACCTGGGTGCAGAGGCAGTGGCTTGCAGGCGGGCTAGTGCCTCCTGTCCCCCTGCTCAGTCTGTGCTGTGATGGTCCTTCTGCAAGAATGCCCCTCACATGGGCTTCTTGCCCATTCTGGGTCTCTAGTTGCTGCCCCACAGAGGCAGGGACCACCCCGCTCACAGGGGCGTCCTGCCATCATTCTCTCTGCAGACCATTGACAGAGCTGTAACATCCCCCTCCCCAGCCTCCAAGCCAGCGGCTGGTACCCTGTCCACTCACCCTCCTCCACAGGCCAAGCACCCAAGAAACTTTGCTGAACAAAGAGGAAAGCGTATGTGGGTGTTCGCTGAGAAAGGGGGAGCACTATAGAGTGGGTCTGAGAGAGGGAGGCTAAGGCAGTGAAGGCCCACCCCCCTGCTGGCCCACTGTCCTGACTCAAGCCCCCACGCCACCCCACAGCACCGGCAGCTGCTGAAGGACAGCTTCATGGTGGAGCTCGTGGAGGGGGCCCGCAAGCTGCGCCACATCTTCCTGTTCACTGACCTGCTCCTCTGCACCAAGCTCAAGAAGCAGAGCGGGGGGTGAGTGGCCACATGGCGCCCGTCCCGCCAGGTGGGGAGGGTCTTGGGGCCGGGTGTGGGGCTGGTTTCATGGATGAAGGCAACTCAGTTTTTTGTTTGTTTTTTCTTGGGCAGTGAGCCTGAAGAGTTCGGTAGCTATGTGGCCAGGCCTCTTTCCTCAGGTTACGTTGTTTCCAGCTGGCCATGATGCCAGGCTCAGGGTGAAAGGTCACCATTAACAACTTGGGGACAGTCTAGGTCAGGATCAGTGACCGGCCTCTTACCTCCTACAGTGGAAGGGAAACCTACCTGATGAGGTACTACTGGGGGGCTGTCATGTCGTGACCCAGGAAAAGTGACAGGCCAGGGAGCTGCAGGGTCTGGTGCGGTGCAGGCTGGCAGGTGAGGGAGCAGGGCGGTGGGGGGAGGTGGGGTGGCATCACTAGACCATCCCTGTACTTTATCTCCCCAGACCTGGTGAGAGCTTCTAAATTATTCTCGGCCTAGGCTACAAGCTACCCCCCAACACACCCTCCTCTTGGGGATCAGACCACCCAGCTAGCACCAGCTGGAATGGAAGAAAGAAGTTATATTGAGAAAGACCAGAACTTGGCTTTTTCCCCTGTTCTGCCATTACCGAACTGAGCACGTTCAAATCAGTCACCTCAGGAGACAGCCTCAGTTTCCCCTTCTGTCACAGTAGGGGATTGATTACCCCCGGTAGATCTGTAGCCCTTCCAGCTCTATGGCTCCGGGGGCGTCTGCAGTCCTGTCCTGTCAGTGGATTCCCCCCTGATGAGCTCCCACATCAGGGAGCCTGTGAGCCGCCACCATCTCAAGCCAGGATAGGGTGGATCAGGCCTTAGTCACACATGCAATGCAGAGTGCTTGTTGCTAGGGGTCACCAGGGCTGGGTCCCCAGTGTTGGCCGATGGCCTTATGCCAGCCTGTCGCACGGACCACAAGCTAGGTTTTAAGGTCTTACAAACTCTTCGAGCCTCGAGCTTAGGCTTTTCTGGTTCTTGAGAACAGTGGCATTGGCAAAGGAAAAGCAGTCCGTGTGTTAATATGCTGTTTCCTTCCCTAGCAAAACTCAACAGTACGACTGCAAGTGGTACATCCCACTCACGGATCTCAGCTTCCAGACAGTGGACGAGTCGGAGGCGGCTCCCAACATCCCACTGGTGCTGGACGAGGAGCTGGATGCCATGAAGATCAAGATATCCCAGATCAAGAATGATATCCAGAGAGAGAAGGTGAGGCCAGTTGGGAGGGAGCAAGGCCAGGCCTGCAGCTGAAGCAGCAGCAACCCCTCCCACACGGGTATCTGGGTGTCTGACCCACTTCCAGCCTTGGGGACCTGCTGGGACCCCTTGGAGTCTGCCTTCAGACTTGGAGCCATCCAGCATGGGGGTGGGGGAGGTGCCTGGCTGCACTGATGGGGAGAGAATCCCAGGAAGGGAGATCAGCCCCTCTAGGTGTTCTGGACTGCCCCAGGCAGGCCGCTGGTTGTTTCTGGAGAGATTGTAAGACTTGAGGAACGGTGAGGGTTCACATGTAGGGTTAGCCCCGGCCAGAGCAGGCACCATGCAGTGGCCAGAGACAAGGTGGGTCCCCAGAAGGTTGGGCTTCGGTTCAGGGATGCCTGGCTGAGGTGGGCTCAGCAGGAGAGGGGTCTTCTTCCCCTCCCTCCCCCCACCTGCTGCCCTACTGCACCACAAACACTGTAGGCAGAGGAAGGCTCTGGGAGCCGTGGGGACGGGACGGGCGGGAATGGGTAGCACTGGGCCCCCGGCATGGAAATGTGACTGCGCGGTCTCTCCCTACAGAGGGCAAACAAGGGCAGCAAGGCCATCGAGAGGCTGAAGAAGAAGCTGTCAGAGCAGGAGTCACTGCTCCTGCTCATGTCCCCCAGCATGGCCTTCAGGGTACACAGCCGCAACGGCAAGGTGAGCGCCCGCCACGGTCTCACTCAGCCAGCCGGGGCCTCCCACTGCTAGCCCAGGCAGACACTCCTGGCCCTTGGCTCCCTGGGCCGAGACCCACCGCCCAGCTGGCTGGCAGCACGTTCCCTGGCTCCCAGGTGGCAGGTACAACGGCAGCCCTTTTCCTCTGGAGGACATTCCCACACCAAGAGAGGCTTGTTCAGTATGGCACACCCAGGCCTGTGTGTCCCTCGGACTGGTGCTTTGGGCCGAAGCCCCCAGATTGACCTCAGACAGCTGGGAGGTGGCGGGATCCCCAGGAAGTCTGAATAGGGCAAGGGGTTCTCAGGTTTGTGCAGACCCAGCCCTAGTACAGGGATTCTGTCTGGGGACCCTGTGGGCCTGAGGGGGACCTTCTGTCCTGAGGCTGGCTCCTGGGGCCGTCTGGAATCCAGGCCTCTCCCTCGCTGGGCATCGCACACAGCCGTCAACGGGCAGCCTAGGCAGGCGGCTGGCGGGCTCTGCGAGAGCCTCCTCCCTGGGTCACAGCTCAGGGCCTGTGTGTTAGACGCAGGTGGTCAGAGTGGCACTGGCCCTCACTTCTGCAGATCCCGCCTGGTAACCTTCTCTGTGGCCCTAAGCCACAGCATGCTATGCCCTGGCCCAGGCCGTCCAGGCCGGGGGTGGGTCCAGAGGCAGAGCTGCGCGGGGCACGGGAACTGTGGCCCGAAGCCCAGCTGGCAGGAAGGGTGGCAAGTGACAGAAGCTTGAGCCAAGCTGTGAACACACTCAGCCACCAGCTCCAGCCAGCCTCTGGCACCCAGGGACGTGTGCCTTGGAGGGTTGCACTGCCAGACTGTGTGTGCCACACTGACAGGGAGCAGAGGTAGCCAGGGTGTATCCTCCTTTTCACCCCCCAGAGTTACACGTTCCTGATCTCCTCTGACTATGAGCGTGCTGAGTGGAGGGAGAACATCCGAGAGCAGCAGAAGAAGTGTAAGTGGCATCTGCGAGGAGAACTTTGGAGCTTCGGGGCTGGATGTTCATCTGCTCCCGTGATTTCAAGCCTTTTCTTTCTTCCCGAGGGGCTGGGCAATGGCGCTCTTACCCAAGTGAGGTGCTACATGAGCTCTGATTCAGAAAATAAATTGGGTGGGAGCTCCTGCTAGGGCCCTGCCCTCTATGCCCACTTTCTTAGGCCTCCCCCACATCCCCTTTATGTCACCATCACCTGCTTTCTGACCTTTCCTGTGAACTCTCCCTCTCCCCCAGTGCCTTCCCTAAATTCCCCGCCTTGCCTCCCAAGCCTCCCTACTCTGATGTCTCCCTGTCCCCTGTGGCCCCCCTGCGCCCTGGCCTCCCTGCAGGTGCTGATGCCGAAGGGGCCCTTGGCTGGACCTGCCAAGGTCCAGGGACCCAGTGCCTGTCCAAGGGGCCAGCACTTGATCACTCTTAGGATAGGGTGCTCACTCTTCTCTGGGATGGTCCCTTTCCTGGGTATGTCCCTCTCTTAGCAGTTCGCTCCTTCTCCTGAGCTCAGAACTGCCCCTGGGCCTGTCTGGCAGTCTTCAGGAGTGGGAAGGCAGACCCTGCCGCAAGTCCTGGGGCTGCAGCTGCTTGGGACCTTCCTCTGCACCCCCAGCTTTATGGTTTGGGATTCCCGAGCTGTCCTTGCTAGGAGGTTCCCAGATGTGCTGCGTGTGGCGCTGTTCTGAGTGCCTGCAGAGAGAGCTGGCCTGAGCACTGTGTCCCAGGTGGCCTGGGAGCTCCACACGCCTCTGCCCTGAGCTCCCATTCCTCCGGGCTTACCGTCCTTGCCTGTGCTGAGCCATAGGCCTCCCTACCCCGCCCCCATGCCCCTGCATCCTGGGGGACGAGGCTCTCCTGGCAGCTCTGACGGCTACTGCCTGCTGCACTGCCCAGGCTCACGTCCCGGGTATCCTTTTATAACTGGCAGACCCCAACCATTCGCAGCATAGTAGTATCTGTTCCCTGCTCAGCGAGAAAACAGAAATCAAGAAATCAGCCCCTTTTCCTCACCTGGTGGAGATCCAGGGGCCCTTGGAGGGAAGATCCAGGGAGATCCAGGGGCCCAGGTGGATCTCCACCAGGTGGAGATCCATCAGCCTTGCCCTGAGCTCTGCTGGGTGTCTGTGTGGGAAGGTGCTCCCGGCCACCCTCTCACAGTTGCCTTGTGGCTGTGCTTAGGTGGCAGGCCTGCTCTTGTGTTTGGAAGCTTCATGCTAATTCCTCCTGCCCTCAGAGCCCAGCCTTGGCCAAGGCCACGCCTTGCTTGGCCACTTACCAGCTCCTCTCTTGGGAGCAGGTCGCCCCCTCCTGGCCACCAGTGCTCATCACCAGGGTGTGGGCTGAAGGTCCCATGCAGGGACATCAGAGAATACCCTTTGGGTGTCCCGGGGGGTCTGGGGAATCATGCAGACTGGCTGGTTGACGCACCTGGGTTCTACCTTCTCAGGTTTCAAAAGCTTCTCCCTGACGTCTGTGGAGCTGCAGATGCTGACCAATTCGTGTGTCAAACTTCAGACCGTCCACAGCATTCCACTGACCATCAACAAAGAAGGTGGGCTGCCCTCCAGAGGGCTGCTGTTCCTTTCTGCTGTCAGCACTGTCTTTGGGACCGTGGGTTTCTCGAAGGAATGCATGTGCTGCTAAGGGCTTGTTAGCCTCTCCCAGGAGTGGATGGGACGGGTCAGGGGTGGTCTATCCCTAGCTGCTGGGTGGTTGAGGAGACCCATGACTTTGTTCCTGGTCACACGACACATCTCAGGCCCTCTGTGCTCTGGCTGTTGTCCCACTCCCCTGTCCTCCCCTTTGGTCATGCTGCATCTTGCGTTCACTCGTGCACACACTTGTGTCCACTCGTTCCCGCTCACAGGCATATGGGTTGTGCACGTATGCACACGTACAACATCTGTGCCACCCGTCCCCTTTCCTATCCTGGGAACCTCACTACGTTTCACTTCTGTCACCGGTCTGCCATGTTGTGAACCCAGCTCAGATCCTCAGGTCCCTGAGACAGAGGCTACAGTGGATGTGTTTCTGGCTCGTGACATCGCCTGGCCCCGTGCTGAGCAAATGGCAGTCACCTGGTGCTCCCCTTGAGGGTTGATTTTGAAGCAGAGCTTGTCACTTGCCTCCCCCCTCAGGAGACTGGGTGCTCACCTCTTCACTCTCTTGCACAGATGATGAATCTCCAGGGCTGTACGGGTTCCTGAACGTCATCGTCCATTCGGCGACCGGCTTTAAGCAGAGTTCAAGTAAGCGGTTGGTCTGGGGAGGAAGGTGGCAAGGCACTAACCTGGAGGCTGTGAGGAATCAGGGTCATGGCTCAGATTATCATCAGATGCCTTGACCCTGAGCCCTGTGAGGTCCTGTGTGGGTTGGCACCCTAAGTGGACTACGGCCCGTCTCTGGTCCCTGCATCAGATGTGTGAGCTGGCGAGCTGCCCCTCCCACCCCCCACCCCCCCACAGGCGGGTCTTGTAATTACAGGCTACAGACAGGAGACACGGCCTGGGTTCCAAGCTGTGGGTAGCAGTGCCTTGACCTAGCCAGCAGAGTAGATGTGGCTGCTGAGAGCTAAATGGATACCCTTTTCCTTCCACCTCTCTGAGGCTAGGAGCGCCTTGCAGGTGCTCAAGCTGTCGGAGCAGTGGGGGCTGGTTGCACTTCAGTCCGGGGCAGCACATCCTGCACCCCTCAGTGTGCCACCTCCTTGTGAGCCCTTGGGGGCTCCTCGTAGGAGGATGTAGGACAGGCGCTATGCTGCTGACCTTTCCACTGATGCTGCAAAACTGAACGAGAAATCACCAACAAGCCACAGCCTAGAAGACAGTATTTACAAAGCTCTGTGTGTGTGTGTGTGTGTGTGTGTGTGTGTGTGTGTACACACCTGATATAGGACTTGTATTCAGAACATATGGAGAACTCTCAGAAACTCTGTGCAAAGGAGAAAACCCAGTTTTTTAAAATGAGGGAAAGATTTGAATATACTTCATCAAAGAAATATAGGTAGCCAATTAGCACCCGAAAAGGTGCTCATGGTTGTGGGAAAGATGTAAATTAAAACCACAGTGAGTTGCCACTTCATACCCACCAGGACGGTGATAATCAAAAAGGTGCACAGCGACATATGTCGGTGGGAATGTGGAGAAATTGGAACCCTCAGGCACTCCGCTGGCGGGGATGTGAAATGGTTCAGCCTGGAATCTGGACGACAGTTTCACGGTTTCTGAAAAAGTTAAACACACCCCTACCATGTGACCCAGAAGCCCTGCTTTTAAGTATTTACTCTAGAGAGATGAGGGCGTGTTCGCATAAAACACGCCATGTTCATCCACGTGACGGAGTGCCACTCAGCAGTAGAAAGGTACAGAGTACTCATACGGGCAACCATGGGGATGAATCGAAAGAGAATTATTCCTAACAAGACACCCAATTCAAAAGACTACATGTCATATCATTCCGCATGTCAGAAATTTCTAGAAAAGGCCCCGTTTGGAGACAGAAAGCCCGACACGGGTTTTCTGGGCTCAGGGTGGAAGAAGATTTGACTGCAGTTGAACCCAAGGGGCCTTTTTGGGGGGAGGGCAGTAGCCTAAAACAGTGGCAGTGCTGTTTGCGCAAGTGTTTAAATTTACTAAAAATCCCCAAACTTGTAACAGATGGGTTCTGCAGTATGCAGATTATACCTCCATAAAGTCATCAGACTGACGTAATTGCTCCCCTGGGCGCACCTGCCCCATGCCCCCCTCACATAAATGCTGGTGTTTTTGAGAGTTCCATCTGGGCCTTCTCTATGAATACTCCCTCCTTTCTACACCCAGGGACCTTTCCATCAACAGCGCAGATGATGCCTGGCACCTGCCCCTCCATCCCCATTTTACTCTCCTGGGCCCCCTCTGTTACTTTTCCTTCTGGGTCCTCAGCATCCCATGCTCTGAACTCCGCATCCCCAAACTGAACCTATCATTTGGGCCCCTAAACTTGTTCCTCTTTTTTTATGTTCTGCCCCAGTGAGAAGTGCCACCCTCCACCCCGTGGCCAGACTAAAAACCACCGTCTGGTTTACTAGCCATATCAGTAAGATGACATTCTCTGTCAGTGGGGTTTCCTCGTCACCTCTGGCCACCTGCCCCACCCTTCCTCCAGACCCTGGCAGTGGCCTCCCCCTGGTGCTTACCTCCACTCCCCCTGGACCCCACAATTCTCCCAGCATGGAGCTGTTTGCAGTGCCCCGCCCTGGCCTGCAGCACCCTTTGCCCTGGTTAAGTTGGTAAACTCAGACTTCGCAGGTGGTAGGCACTTCCTCCAGCCCCTCCCCTCTGTGTGCATCCTCATCTTGGTGGTGATGGTCCATTCACCTCCACCCAGGTCACCAGCCATAGGGCTCTGCTCACATAGAGGCTTTAGTAAGGGTTTGGCAAGGGGACCAAGTGCACACGTGTCCTGAGAGGTGCTGGTTCATTTGCACCACGGGCTGGAATCATTGCATGAGGTGCTGGGGCTCGTGCTGGCTGCTGGTGTGTTTTAAAAAGGAAATTAAGGGGGCGCCTGGGTGGCTCAGTGGGTTAAAGCCTCTGCCTTCGGCTCAGGTCATGATCTCAGGGTCCTGGGATCGAGGCCCATATCGGGCTCTTTGCTCAGCAGGGAGCCTGCTTCTCCCTCTCTCTCTGCCTGCCTCTCTGCCTACTTTGATCTCTCTCTCTCTGTGTCAAATAAATAAATAAAGTCTTTAAAAAAAAAAAAAAAGGAAATTAAGGGGGCCCCTGGTTGGCATCTGCCTTCAGTTCAAGTCCTGATTCTAGAACCACGGGATCAAGTCCTGCATCAGGCTCCCTGCAGTGGGGAGTCTTGCTTCTCCCTCTCCCTCTGCTTCTCCCCCCACTCATGCTCTCTCCCTCTCACTCTCTCTTTCTCTCAGATAAATAAATAAAATCTTAAAAAAAAGAAGAAGAAAATGAAGCCCAGTTTGTTCTGATTTTGAAAATGTCCGGGAACAAGAATTCCTTTACCCTTCAAGGGTCCTTTCAGCTGGACTAAGAATCAGACTGACATGAGACCAAGTAACAGGAGAGAATTCAGTTTAATAGCGTCCACAGAGGAAATCAACACGGACTTGGAAATTATAGAGCTAGTCAGGCAAAACGAGGCATCTATGTCATTCTGAACTAAGGAAAAGGGGGTAGAGGTCTGGGAGTTCAGAGGAAGGAATGCACATCACAGGGCAATAAGAACAGATGTTTGGGGATGCCCAGGTGGCTCAGTCGGTTAAGCATCTGTCAAGGTCCTGGGATCAAGTCCTGCATCAGCCTCCTTGCTCAGCGAGGAGCCTGCTTCTCCCTTTGCCTGCCACTCCCCCTGGTTGTGTGCTCACTCACTCTTTCACACACAAATAAAATAAATAAAATCTTAAAAAATGTTTGCCCTGCTATACCAGTGGGTCATGCAGATAAAATTTCTCTGCTCATAACCCTTATTTTGAGAAAGACTCCCCCCCATCTAGATTCTTCTATATAGGGCAAAAGTCTCTCTTTAGCCTATAGAGTCTTGATCTCCTTCAGCTCAGAATAATCTCCATGTCACAGTGGCCCATCTTGGAGCAGCCTGCCCTTGTCCCCCTACAAAAACAACCCCTGCTGGGCGCCTGGGTGGCTCAGTGGGTTAAAGCCTCTGCCTTCGGCTCAGGTCATGATCTCAGGGTCCTGGGATCGAGGCCCGCATCGGGCTCTCCGCTCGGCGGAAAGCCTGCTTCCCCCTCTTTCTCTCTGCCTACTTGTGATCTCTATCTCTGTGTCAAATGAATAAATAAAATCTTAAAAACAAAAACAAAAACAAAAACAACCCCTGCTATCATAGAAAGTGCGGGTAATGTGGACAAGCACAGTCACCTTCCCTGTGTCACCCTCCCGCAGATCTGTACTGCACCCTGGAGGTGGATTCCTTTGGTTATTTTGTGAATAAAGCCAAGACACGAGTTTACAGAGACACAGCGGAGCCCAACTGGAACGAGGTGAGATACTATTCCAGGCATGTCTTGAGCGCTGGCCCTGGCAGGCAGGCCAGGATCTTGTCCTTGGGGAGAGTCTAAACCACCCCCCACTGCCCGGGGCTCCCTGATGGCTTCCCCCCTCCTCTGCCCCCCGTCCCCCCACCGCCAGGCGCTACCGCAGCCAGCATTCCACCAGCATGCCAGGAATCTCTTGGGAGGAGAGGGGGGACTAGTCCAAGAGATTTTATCACTGTGTTCCTGAGAATCCAACCCCCCCTTCAACACAAAGAAACAGCCTATTTTACTAGAGAAGCTTTTGGAAAACGAACTTAAAAGGGCTTTTTTTGTGCTGCCTTTGTTACTGCTTAGTGTTTACTTGGTAAGTTTCCATAGTGTTTTTCCTCGGAAGTTGGAATGAGACCTGTGATCCTCTTGGTTTCTGGAAGCCCGGGACTCCTCCAGCGGGGGCTGCGGTAGGGACCCAATCTGCCTGTCCCGGCTTTTGGGTTTGTATAGTTCTCTGCTCTGTTCTCCTTCACTTTGGAGAATTGTGTTAACTCACTTACTGTCTTGCCTTGAGCCTTTGGGAGTACAGGTATGATTACAGAGTGGCTAATATTGATGAAGTCCCTGGATCCGTGAGAATGCCATTTCCCAGTTTCTGCAGCAGCTGTGGCCCTCAGGGGCTTCATGCTCGAAGATGTGGGTGGGGGCACACTACCCACCCCCCTACAGGAAAAGCAGCTTAGTCCCACCTGGCTGCCTGGTCCACCTTGGGTCGTGTGGCTCATGGAGTGGTGGGGCCAGCCCCCAGCTCTCCTTTCTTGGTGTCCCTTACTCTGATCGTCAGACTCGATGCCTTAGCAGGACTGGGGCACGGGGAGCCCATGGGATTGCCCAGGCAGGACAGCTCTGGGCATCCCCGCAGAAGGGATGGTGGCTGCCATGGCGAGGGAGCAGCACAGCCACATGGAGCCACCAGAGGCTTTGCCGGGAGCAAGGGGGCCATGACTGACAGCGGCAGTGAGGGAGGGGTTCTGGACACAGCACAAACGGTTCAGGTGCAAGCTGGCAGTGGAGGAGCACGAACCTGTGCTGGCAACAGCACTGGTGTGAAACATAGGCTCTACCGAACATATCCTGGGGTGATGGAGGACAAGGTTAACACCACACATCCCACAGCAGACAACTCGAAAGCCTACAGGAGCAATTCTCTCCTCTCTTGTATCACCTCCCTGCAGTGATATTTTTCTTTTTTTCCCTCCCAAATACACTGATTTTTTTTTTTTTTTGGAGCGGCTTTAGGTCCAGAGCAGAAAGGACAGAGATTTCCCATAGAACTCCATCCCCAAACATGCAGAGCCTCCCCCACTAATCGGTGATCCTATACCGACATGTCATTATCACCCAAAGTCCATAGAACATCTGCATTTGTGACCAGTACCCCTGAGCTTCTGATGCAGGTGCTGTGGGTACTGCCCTCTGACATTCTGGCTTCGGGAGTTTGGATTAGATGTTAGAGGCATTCAGAGCTTCCAGAAGCATCTAGACTGGGCCACAGTGGGGCACTCACAGGGAAGTAGCTTCTGAGGGTCTCTTTGTTGCAGGACTGAAATGGAGAGTGTCTTGAGGCATGGGTACTTCTGGGACGGCAAGGAAGCCACTGGGCTTCCCTTCCTCCCCCTAATGAGGGACTTTCCTTCTTTCTTGGGACTTCAGGAATTTGAGATCGAGCTGGAAGGCTCCCAGACCTTGAGGATACTGTGCTATGAAAAGTGTTACAACAAAATGAAGATCACCAAGGAGGACGGCGAGAGCACAGACAGAATCATGGGGAAGGGCCAAGTCCAGGTGAGGCCTCCCCCGGTCCTCTGCCCCCTGCAGAGCCCTCTGCCCACCACTCTGTCCGACACACCCTCATATACCTGCCCCCGGGCCCGCCCCCACCCTCCTCCCGATGCTCTCAGTTCTTTCCCCAGTTGACCTGGGGCTCGGAGTTGGCCCGGCTCCAGGGCTTGGGGGCAGGTGCTCCCAGACTCGCAGAGGGACCTTCACAGGTCCTTTCCTGCTCCTCTCTCTGTTGGAGTGTCTGTTATGCCCCACCTTGTCCCCAAAGGAAGTTGAGTTCGGCTTGTTCTCACAGCGGGGGCCTCAGTTCCTCCATGGCCTTGTGTTACCTGGGCCTCACCTGTGCAGTTCTGCGCACCACTGGGGGGAAGCCCTGATACTCATGTTCCTTACAGGCCTCTTACCAAACCCAGCCAAGCGGGTTCCTCCCCGCCCTGCCCTTGGGGTGGGCACTGATTGCTCCAGCTCCTCTCCAACCCTCAGAACCTCCCGTAAAGCCTCCGGGAGGAGGGGAATGGGCATTCCAGGTGTCGTGGGAGAAGGGGGCTCTCCACGAAGCCCCACCTCCCTTCCCTGAGGGCAGGACGTTCCTCTTGTGCTGAAATACTGAGCAGCGCTGATGAAGGAGAGGGAGAGTGACTCACCCCTGAGTAATTTCGTCGTCTTGTGTGGGAGGGGGACACATGCTCATCCTTCAGAAGAGCAAGTCTTCGCTTAGCGGGGGCTCCAGACCCCCTCTCTGTTTCTCCCGGTTCTCAGGTTCTGGTTCCCTAGGTTTTCTCGGCTGCCTGTTTTCCTACCCTGGAAGCTTATTAGGGAACACAGTGCCTCAGGACCTCCAGGGACCCCCCACCCCCACCCTGTAGCTAAGACCAGGTCTAAAAGCAAAGATGCCTTGTACCTGCCCCCTCCCCACTTACCTTCCAGCAGACACCACCCCATAGCCTACACCTTCTCAGGAGAGCCAGCCCGGGGTCTCAGCCGCCACCACAGACACGACCTGGGCTGGACTGTCCTGAGGTTGGGCAGGACTGGTCTCGGGTCCACTAAGGTTTGGATGTATATTGGGGATCTGTGGGGCAGCCTTGCCTGGCACAGGGAGAGCAGGATTCTTGGCCCTTCTCTCAGATGGTGTAGCTGGGGCGCAGGGGGTCCCAAACAGACCTGGTTTAGCTACTCACCACTGATAAAATCCAAAGCAGAGAGATGAGAGGTGGTGAGACAAGAAAGGGGTTTACTTCAGTGAGGCCACCACTGGGAAGACAGCAGGTTAGTGTCTCAAAGACCGTCTCCAACGTGCTAAACATACTTGCAGGTTTATAGAAGGAAACTGTGGGACAAAGGTCAGTGGGTTCCTGCAGGTGGGCAGTGAAGGCCAGGAGGAGCATTGTCTTGGGGTCAGTCACATGGGGTCCTGCTGAAGTCAGGGCAGTCCTCACTGCTTGAGGAGGGAGCTTCGGTTCTCATCACAGAATGCTTTGCCTGCAGGGTCTGTTGCCTGAGTTAAGAGATAAGCTGGAAGGAAGAACGGAGTCAGTGAGGAAGTCCGACTGAGGTTGAAATGGAGGTGGCTGAAATCCTCTGTCAGTGGGCATGGTCTTTGAGGGCCGGCTGCTGGTCCAGGGCCAGCTGGTAGATATCCTGGACCTGGGCCCTACCATGGCTTGGTTGCTGAGGGAGAAGGGGATGGTTCCTCCTTCCTCCCCGTCAGTCTGATAACACTAGTGAGCCAGTTGTAGGGGTCTTGGTAGCGAAGGGCTTCTGGATGGAAGCAGCAGAAATGCAAGCCAGTGCTTTTCAGCTGTTCCACTTTTGGGGTCCTATCCAGGGATCTTTGACGAGCCAGGTCTCTTCCCCAACCAGAGTCACCCCCGTGAGCTGGACATGGGTCCCACCTTGACAGAGGCACACGCCTACTGCAAAGTTGGGGTGATGATGTTTGGGGGATGGCTCGCGTGCTCAGTGCAGACCCTCACCACTGTGCAGCTCATGTGCATTGACTCCCCAGTGTCCTTGAGATCCAACCCGTATTTCCACATAGATCTCGTTCACCTTCTTGGCTCAATAGAGAGTCCCACGGATTGAGTCAGCCACTTCAAGGGGCTTTTCTGCTCATAACGGACACAAAGGTGTTTTTCAGATTTTGTTGTCTGGGGACCATGCTGGTGCTGGACATCTTTGAGGACTTAGTGTTTTGGCACCTGGTGGGCAACAGTCACAGCTCAGGCCCTTTGAGTTTTCAGGCTCTGCTCTGCTGCTCAACAGCTAATGTGTTCGTTCCCCTTGCTCCCCCTCCCTTCTCCCTCTCCAAGTTTGCATCTGCCCCCAGCCCTGGCGTCCCTCCCGCACCCCTGCACCCTGACCCCCATCTTGTGGAGAGCCCCAAGGCGAGCTAAGGATGCAGGTGGACTGGGTGTCCGGCTCCTTTTTTTAGTCCATCGCACAAGACTGAGGGAGGCTCAGATTCCATCGAACTTTGAGTCAAATCATCCAAATCCTCCAATGCTAAAGAGTCCCAGGAGTGGTAAGATTTGAACTGGGGCCTCTGAGTACTGTCACTGGGTAATCGGGCATCTCAGTGGAAAAGAGAAAAGAAAGGATACTCATCCTCTTATGTTGAGCCCTCTCTGGAAACCGTTTGCCATGATACTACTGGATAAAAACAATATAGTCCTTCATGAGCACAGCCTATGCTCTCGGATACACTGGGGCTGCCAGGTGAGCCCCCTGCCCTGTCCTGGGGAAGAAGAGAGCAGTGGGGGTTGTGGGGGCTGGCTTGGAGCATCTCTGACACTCTCTGAGGGGTGCTCTTCAGCAAACACTCGCCCTTCCTGTTCTTTCTGGTAAGCAACATAGGACAGGAGTGGACTCTGTTTTGAAGGAAAAAAAAAAAAGATTGTGCCTGACCTTGTTAGAACATCAAGGTTGACTGTATTCAGCAGGATCCAGGCGTAGGGACCACTGCAGTGGGGAGAGAAATGGAGCTCAACTCTGAATGTGACAAGGAGAGAGGGAATTTATAGCCGAGGAGCAGGCTGTGGGGGATTGCCGGTTGGAAGCTACTAAAGGAAAACATCAGAGGTAAGGGGGGGATTCTGGCTAAACCAACGTAACGGGTTAAGCTTTGCGCAGTGGCAGTATCGTAGCCAATGAGGTTTATCCGAGGCGAGGTTATTGCTAATTGATAACTTTTCCCAACGTAATGGGTTCCTTGCTGAAAGGAGGCCAGGGCAATCAGACGTTACCCAGGGGTGGTGGGGGGTGAGGAGTCTGGTCATTTGTCGAAGGTCATAAGCTATCAAAGATATCAGGGGGTGGTTTTTGCCAAAGTTGGGCTCTTGGGGACATTTCTAAGAATGAGGTCTAGTTGGAAAACAACTCAGAGGAGCCTGACTGGTGTGGCCCAAGGTAGACCCTCTGTCCACTCCCTCAGCCCCAGTTCGCCTCCTGGGAGCTGGGGCAAGTCACCACTGCATGCATAAACGTATTTCCTCGTGTGTGAACTGGGGCCGGGCGCCGTGGAGCCGGGTGTGGGGTCTTCATTGGCCGCTGCTGCTATTATTACCTGGTGTCGTCACTGGTGGAGAAGGCGGGCTCTGGCTCCACCCCGTCGTCCGTGTCTGCTTCCGTGGAAGAGCTGAGTGAGTGGGAAGCCTGGCCCCTGAGCCATCATTAGCCAGGAAGGAATCCCAGCATGACACAAGGTCCGTTTGTGACTCACACAGAGTAGGCAGTGGCTGGCCCTGCCCCTGGAGACCCCATTCCCGGTGGGGCCTGTTTATGAGCCCATGTCCTGAGGAGCAAGAAGACAGGAAGTCAGAGGAGGAGCGGTGATGGCCCCCTGTGACCCCAGCCAGGCCTCCTCCTGCCTCCCCCAACTCCCCCAGACACTATTTTCTGAGTGGGGGATTTTCCCAACAATGTCAGGCTCCTTCCAAGTATGCCATGTGGGAGGGACATGGAGCCCTGCCCATCCTGTTGCTGGGGTCCCGGTGGTGGCGGGGGGGCGGGGGTGGGGTGGGAATAGCATGGCCTTCCCCCACCCAGGAGCCACCCACCCCCCCAGTATGTACATTGACTCAAAAGTTGAGTGTAAGGTCCTTTCTGTGAGGTGGGGAAGGTGCAGCACCCCAGGAGTGTCTAAGGGGGGCCAGGGAGAAGTCCACAGCTGGCCAGGAAGGCAGAGGCTGTTCAGGCCCCTCAGGGATGGAAATCAAGTCTCCAGCAAAGCTGCTCACACACCCGTCTGGGCAGAAGGTGTCAGAGTCATCCGGGGAGCTAGGTCCCAATTTCCTGGGGCCTGGATTGGTCTCCCTTTACTTCTCCATGTGGTACTGAGGAGCTGAAGGTTCAGGAACCACAGATCTGAGTCTCAGCTTTCAGCCCTTGCTCTTCAGATGACTGGCCAGATCCCCACTTCCCCTCCTCAACAGTGGACCCTCCATGAGAGGAGGGTGGGGGGCTCCCCCTCCCAAACCCAGGATGGGTGAGTTGGTTTGTTCAGAGCGTCAGGACATACCAGACAGAAAGGCAGAAGGACAGTGTAGAAGAGGGACGCGGCCCTGGGGGTGCCAGCTGTCCAAGAAAGAGTCATCGACTCGCAAACCTGGGCCCTCATGTCCAGAGAGGTGCACAGGGCCCCACTGAGAGTCTTCTCTGAGTCCGAGCAAGCAAAGCCATCCCTGTCCATCACCAGACACCAAGAACCTGCGGTGCCACCCTGGTGATCAAGGGCCTCCTACATGTCAGGCGCCAGGGACCCCAAGAACAAGAAGACCTCTGTCCCTATGTTTCACAGAGCGGAGAGTCTCAGGAGGGAAGGAAACTGGATGTGCTGAGAGTCGGAGCAGGCCATGACTTGGGGTGGCTGCATGACTTGGATGGTGCATTATTTGGGGAGAGTCAGGGGACAGGGAAATCTTCACTGAGTTGGGGGTCACTGGGTCTGAGGCTTCAGGGGAAGGATTTTCCCAGGTGGAGATGGCGCACACAACTGATGGGGGTGCATCAAAGCCCAGGGAAAATGGAGCCCTTGCAGTTACCAGGAAGCCCTTCCTTCCAACTTTCCCTGCTGTCTTCTCCATCTGCAGATTTTCTGTTGCTAAACCCCCTCCACACTGTCTCTTCTCAGTGATTCACTTTATATAAAATTCTAGAGTTTTGTCTTTTCCCATTTTTTCTGATATTTTGCGTGTCTAGCTGGGCTCACAAATCATTCCAGCGGGATCATTTCAGAGTTGTTGTTTGTTTTTTCTTTCTAACATTTTTTGTGATTCTTGGATGAGATTGGGGCCTCAGGTTTCTAGTTTGACCCTTGCTTTATTTGAAGCTAGCGCTTGGGGTGGCCGTAAGTGGTTTCCCACATTCTGCCAGCCTGGGTTGCTTGCATCACGGGTGGGAACCTGGTTGGATACAGACCGACAGGTCCAGCTGTGCCCCCCTTCTGGGGGTGCCCTGACACCCACGCTTCAGCCCTCACCAGGACCTCACCGTGATGTCTTCCTGCTGGCAGGCAGTCTCTTCATTCACCCTCAGCAGCTGCATGAATGTGGAGCTGCCCCCGGCACTTGTACACGCATGACAACATGAACCTGGAAGGAAGCTAAAGTGTCCATCAGCTGGTGGGTCCATAAATCAAGTGTGGTACATCCATATGGAGAAATATGGTGTAGCCATAACAGAGGAGGGACACTGAGTTACACTCTTCATGGATAGACTATGAAGACCTCGTACTAAGTGAAATAAGCCAGACAGAAAAGGATGAGTGACCTGGGATTCCACCTACAGGACAAACTCAGGACCTGTGAACTCCTAGGGACTGAGAGTAGAACGGAGGTTCCCAGGGGCTGGGAGGAGGTGGGAATAGGGAGTTACTGCTTCACAGGGATGATGTTTGGGATAATGGAGAAGTTTTGGAGGTAGGTGGTGGTGGTGATTACACAACATCGGGGATATGCCTAATGCTACTGAATTGTGAACTTAAAAGTGGTTAGTTTTATGTTTATGTATATATATATGTACACATATATATATACGCACACACATATACATACATATATATACATACATATACACACACATATATTTTTTTTTTACCTCCAATTTTTTTTTGAAAGATTTTTTATTTATTTGACAGAGAGAGATCACAAGTAGGCAGAGGGGCAGGCAGAGAGAGAGGAGGAAGCAGGCTCCCTGCTGAGCAAGGAGCCCGATGCGGGCCTCGATCCCAGAACGCTGAGATCATGACCTGAGCCGAAGGCAGAGGCTTTAACCCACTGAGCCATCCAGGCGCCCTTACCTCCAATTTTAAAGAGTTAGCATGTCCACAGGGTGAAGGGATGGATGTGGGAGCCCAGACTCAGCGACTTAGCTCCTTCATGAAATCCCCCACCACCAGAGGGACAGTCAGCCCCTGTGGTGTGGTGGGGAAGCCACCTTTGGGAACCTCTGCCCCATCACCCTAAAGAGGGCAGGTGTCTGGCTCTTGGCAGTACCCAGGGACCAAATGCTCAGTCTGTGCCAACAGGCATTGTAATGCAGGTATATTAAAGATGTTTACATTATATATCTTATATATACGGGTCTTGGCACGGAGGTACCACAGCAAATGAAAAAGACTAAAAGCCCTGTGCTTGGGGCCAGTACGGGAGGCAGACTTCAACCAAAATAAGAATAAGAGCTGTGGGTAGACAGTCAGGAGATGGGGTTTGGGGAGGATGTGGTTTTCAACCAGGTGGTTGCAGAGAGCAGATGCTGGTACAAAGGTACCAAGGGGCCCAGCCTTTCATCACCAGACCACGCATGTTCATCCACACAGCTACTCCCTGTGCCACGGCATCCTGCTGTTGGGGGGAGGGATGCCTCCCTGGGTGCCTGCATGTGGCTCAGAGATGAATGAGATGCAGCCCATGTTGTGGGTAAACAAGCAAGGGGAGAAACCCGTGTCACCTCTGAAACTGTTGGGGAGAGGTCCAAAGGGTCTCTTGTACCAGACACACAAAATGGGTGATGATTGTGTTTAAGAAACATATGAGGAGGATTTTAGGCTATAAAAGTTATGAACGTGTAAAAACATGTGAACGAATCCTTCTTGTCCAGATTCCCCAGGGTTTGCCAGGAAGGAGCGTACCTCTGTCCCCATGAAGAAAGTGTGGCCATGTGACCTGTTCCCTCCTTGCTCTGTTGCGGTCCAGTTTGGGACCCTATATCTTTTTTTCTTCAACCGGCATGCCATACGGTACCTCCAGCTCAAGTATACAATTCAATCATTTTTAGTAAATTTACAGAGTTGTAGAACTCTCACCAACAATCCGATTTTAGAATATTTCCATCCCCCCAAACCATTTCATCATTCCCATTTATAATCGCCCACTGTTCTTAACCCCCAGGGCCAGGCAGATCTGCTTTTTTTGTCTACAGATTTGCCCATTCTGGATATTTCATGTAAATGGAATCATTCTGTATTATGTGGGCTTCGTGACAGGCTTCTAACACTTAGCACGTTTGTGAGGGTCACCCACATCCTAGCAAGTATCGG
This sequence comes from Ailurus styani, assembly GCA_002007465.1. Taxonomy (NCBI): domain Eukaryota; kingdom Metazoa; phylum Chordata; class Mammalia; order Carnivora; family Ailuridae; genus Ailurus; species Ailurus styani. The sequence continues at coordinate 1,750,446 of LNAC01000325.1, read as the reverse complement.
TTATGGCTGAATCACAGCCCATCCTATGTATCCATTCCCCACGTTCTGTTTATCCACTCACCAGTTGATGGACATTTGGGTTTCCCTCTCGGGGCTATTACGGTTAACGCAGCTGTGAACGTGTGCACACAAGTCTTGGTGTGAACGGATGTTTTCATTCTTCCTGTGTGGAGAGCCGGGGGTGGAATTGCTGTGTCGGGCAGCCAAGTTTAGCTCTGCGAGGAACTGCCCTACTTTTCCAGAGTGGCTGCCATATTTTATATCCCCAGCGGCGGTATCTGAGGGCTCCCATCTCTCCACTGCCTCCAAACACTTGTTATCATCTTCGATGTCCAAGGCAGTGTTCCTTTATCCATTTAAGTGATGCTGGAGCCGGGTGGGGATCAGAGAAGGGCAGCAAAGAATTAAAGAGGTGGATGCTCGAGCTCAGGAGAACAGATTTTAGCAATAAGAGCAGAAACAGGAAAACAGATTTCCCTCCCAAGAGATTTTTCCGGGCATCTCTCAGAAGACCTGTTCCAGGAAGGGAGTGGGTTACAGTGCACACATGGGAAGCCCTGCTGGGCCATCCTAGGTGGTGACAGGGGTCACAGAGGGAATGGGCATTGCCTCCTTTGGATGGTTTAGTCCTGCCTCTCAGGCTGAGGGCAATGCCTGGTCCTCAGCAGAGCCACCCAGGCACACAGGGGCAGCCATCCACCAGCCCCCCCGTCCACCAGTGCCCACCAGTGCCCCCCCCACCTTGCCCAACCCCAGGGAGACAAGCTGGAAACCAGCCCTTCCTCCAGAGAACACTGGGGGTGAGCAGACACGTCCCCTCCGGCCCTGTCCCCCATCCCCCAGCGGCAGCCACATTCCTTGCCGAGACCTTGAGACCCCAAGGGGCCCCCCATGGGCGTCTAGAGAGCCATTTCCTGGTCCTCTCTGCTCAGTCATCTATTTTTCCAAATCCCAGTCCCGCCTTGTTTACTTTTCTGGTCCTTTAATAGCCACATGAGAGCGCACGCCAGCCTCGAATGTCGTTTGGGGCCTGACTGCACCGAGCCTCGGGCCTCATCATTGTGTTATTCTTCATGCTGCTTCCGCTCTGCTCAGCACACTCTGTTCTTTGGAGCCGAGCCAGCCGGGGGCCGGTCTTTCCTACTGGAGCTGCCGGAGTCCTGGGGGCTGGGCGAGGAGCCGCCTGGCAGCGCTGTGGCCCAGGTCTGCACTCTGGAGGCCAGCTAATGCCACAGCCTCTGGGGCCAGGTGGCGCTGGGGCCGGACATTGGTGCTGGCGGTGGACAATGGCACCGAACGCCCTCCGCTGGGCTGGCTATGCTCTGGGGTGGGGGTCGGGGAGGTGCCATGGGATGTCTGCTCTGAATCCAGGCAAGACAGTGCATACTATTATTGGTGTCACTGGCTGGGGTGGTATCGGCTCGGGGAAGGGAGGGGTGTCCCTAGAGCACGTCCAACCATGAGGCAGGCAGTTGGCCAGGCAGACACATGTTACTCAGTGTTTCCAGAGGGACCCACAGGAAACCAGCCACTTGAGAAGGAAGCTTGGCTTTTCTGGGCTTTAAAGAGAACGGACTCGTTGCCGTTCCCGTAACCAATAGGCTGCTGGTGGGGGACGGGGCTGTATTTTCCAAACACACACAAAAAAGGAGAATCCAGGGGTGATCGGAAACTTTGACCTTGGCGAGCCAGGCTGCGGGGGTGGGGCTTCCCGAGAAGCATGGTCAAAAGGCAGTGGAGGCCGGGAGCTCGTCACACTCCTGTGTATCTGCGCTCCTGTCCAAACACGCTCCTACCTAGCCACATCGGCCTCTCCGGACAGCAGGGCCAAGGATGCGAGAGACGCCATCTGCCCCCACCGCCATACAGGGCCTCCTACGGTACTTGCACCCCAGCTGGGCGGGCCGGAGCCAGGTGGCCTCTGCCGAAAAGCACTTGTGTGCTCGGGGCACCGCCCTGTGGACCCACATCCGAAACCTCGTGTGCAAGGGCAAGGTGGGCAGAGGGATGTACCACGGTTTCCTGGGGAGGGGGCCCACGTTGGGGCAGGGTCCCTGCTGCCTGGAGGTGCTGCTCTGTCACTCTGCTTGTCAGCCTCATTGAGAGAGGGGCCCGGGGATTACCGTTCCCGGGAGGGACAGGGAAGGGGGTCTCCTGCTCACACTGCTTCTGTGTCTCCCGTTAAAGAAAACTCCCAGTGGCGGTGTGGGGCTCTCCCTTTGCTTAGGAGCAGGAGGAGTGGTGTCTGTCCCCTTCCTTCCTGGACAGCCAGGCCATAGGAGTCGGGGGTGAGGCCGGCAATGTACCCCCCTTACTTCTTCCTGCCTCACTGGATCTGGTTGAGAGCATGGGGCCCCGGCATCATCCCCCTCCTGCCTCCCCTAGAGGAGGCCGTTCCCCCTGCTGGATGCCTGGGATTCACTCCCCCGGGGAAGTTGGGTTTTCCTTTTCTGAGTGGTTTGTGACTGCCTGGTCCCTGCTCACAGGTGTTGCCCTTCAGGGTGTGGGTCCCCGTGGCCCAGGAGTCTGGTCCCTAAGAACCTCCTGGGACAGATGAGGAATGAGAACCTGTGATCCTACAGCCTCAGGAGGGAGACACTCTGCCACCCTTTGTTTTTCTGTGTGGTTTCGTCTGTGCGTTTCAGATCTTTGGGGATGTTAACCAGTAGGCCCTTGAAACGGAGGTGAGGCTCACACCCTCCTGCTGGAAGTGCCTGTGCTGAGCCTCCGTGCCAAGCAGTGTAGGGAGAGAGGCTCAGGTTGCAAACACCTGAGCAGTAGCTGCCGCTGGACCTTCTTTCCTGTCCTGCACAAGTCCCACATGGCTCTCACCCCTTGAGTCTCTTGCAGTGGACAGATATGGGATACCTGTTCTGAGCACCCCTCTACACCTGGTGCTCAGTACTGTTCGTGTGTGTGTGTGTGTGTGCATGCACACGCACAAGTTTGTGTGTGCAGAAATTGCGAGGTGCAGACCCTGCTCTCAAGTGGTTTGTCTAGTCACAGACATGAAGCGAGTGATGAAATCACAAGGCCCTGCATGAGGAGCGCCAGGTTATGTGGTGTCAGACAGTGGCTCCCTAACCTGGCTTCATATCAGAATCCCTTGGGGAGGTTTCTAGGTAGGTGAATCCCAGATCACCCCCCTGAGCTGCTGGTGCAACTTTTGGGAGTAGAACCCGGGGAGCTATTTTTGAAACAAGATCTTCCCAGGTGCTCATTTGTCCAGCCCAGCCCACTGGTGTGGAACGTGTGCTTACCAAAACAGGGGAGATGGAGTCCTCCTAGATGGGGGCCCTTGGCCTGACCACGAAGGTCGGGGTCTTATAGCAGCATTGGGATTAATATTAAGCAGCATGGTCCTACAAGCCGGCACTCGGACAGTGCTCTGTGGGGTAGAAGCCAGAGGGGTTGCAGAGGGTCCTCCAGCCCCCTGTCGCTGGCTCTTATTTGGAGCTCAGCTCTGGGTCCTTTTGGGCCTGACTCTGAACCATAGGACTGGCCTGGACTGGAGACCCCTCCTTGCCTGGGCTCCTGCAACTAAACCACCTAGCACGCTCAGGGGGAAGACTGTCCCATACTCTTCATTGGCGTGCCCTCTGAAAGTTGCTATTGAACTTGGGTTTCCCAAAACATCTAAGCTGACTGCTCAGCCTCCCTGAGCTGCATGTAGGGCCTGCGATGGTTGTTGAGGGGGAGCAAGGTGACCACCAGCATGGACTTGAACTCCTGGCGGGAAGGGACAGAGGGAGGAACCAGGCCATGAGCCTGGGACCCGTGAAGCACATGTCTGGGAGCAGGAGGGCTCGCAGTTTCCAGGGGTTTTCTAGCAAGTTCTCTTTCGGGACCCCTCTTGGCCTCCAGATAGAAGTGTCAACAGAAATCCAGCTCTAATTCTGACTTAGGTGTGGAGAAAGCACAGGCTTGGGCTGCTGCCTGGCAGGGTCTCTGTGAAGATCTCAGGGCACCTGATAATCCTGAGTGCTTGCTTTCAGCTGGACCCCCAGGCCCTGCAGGACAGAGACTGGCAACGGACTGTCATCGCCATGAATGGGGTATGTTGGTGCCTCCTTTTCCCACAAGATTAGGGTGGCCCTGATTCCTTCCAGAACAGCCTTCCAGAAGGAGGCTACGCCTGTGCTCGTGTCTGAGGTGGGGCATGGCTGGAGGAGGAAGAGGGGCTGCAAAGCAGCGTCACTACGAGTAGGAAAGAATCCATTTGGTGGCTAGAGTGCAGTCCCCAGCCAGGCGCCAAGCATCCTCCTTGAATGAGACAGGCAGGACCTTGACCCCGGTGTCTGCCTGTAGAAACCGAGACCCTGATTAGTTTGCAGGGTCCCAGAAGGATTTAGACCTTTTAAAAAAACATAAGAAACAAAACTATTACACACCAGAAAAGGTCTGGGCATACGTGACAAAATGTTAACATTTGACAGATAATTCATGGCTTTCTGTTAGTTTTTTTCTGTACTTCTCTTGTTTTGTTAACTCTCAAGAAAGAAAAGCAGTGGGGATTAGGGTTGGGGGCAGTGTCCTGCAAGAACCAACCCTTGAATCACCCTGACCGTGCCTGGTTCTTGCTGAGCTGGGCCAGGGACCTGCCCTGCACTGGGATCTTAGCCCACTTGCTCGGGGAGGGGGGGCAATTTGCCAAGCCCCCTGTGCCTCTGGGAACTCTGACTGTGAGTCCCAGAAGGGTGAGAGGGCCGTGCCCCTGCCTTCTCCTGCAGATTGAAGTGAAACTCTCAGTCAAGTTCACCAGCAGGGAGTTCAGCTTGAAGAGAATGCCCTCCCGGAAACAGACGGGCGTCTTCGGAGTCAAGATTGCCGTGGTCACCAAGTGAGTGGAGAGGGGCTAGGATTCATTTGTTTCTCATCCCCGGGCACAGTGGGCACCTCCCCTCCCAGGTATTTCTGAAGGAAAGAACAAGTAAGGGTCTCCCCTCTCTCTGTGTGGGCCTCTGTGCACAAGGCCACCTCCCGGGCCCCCGGAGCACTCTGTGCTTGGTTGTGTCCCGTGTTTACGGTGAAACTTGGTCCTGTCAGCTTAGGAATATCTTTGTCCCCTTCCTGTGCGGGTGGGCGGGCTCCCACAGTACTAGAACTGTGCAAGGCCAGGGTTTTCTTCCCGTGGTCAGGTCAGTTGCCAGGAGAAGTCTGTATGTTTGAAAGCAGTTCTCAGGGACACAGGTCTCTCCCTCCCAGAATCTGTTCACTTCCTCCATTTGGAATCTGGCTGGGCCACTAACCTCACTGGTCATCCAGGCCAGGGCCCACGTCAGATGTTCCCTAGATGCCTAATTGTGTCCAAACACCACTCTCTGCCCCCAGCTGCACCCCAGCTATCCCCACAGCTCTCTAGATGGATCTGGGCCTGAGCAGAGAGGATTGTGTCAGCGGTAACCTCAAATAAGTACTGCTGATGGGGTGGCCGGGGAGGGAGCTTTGCTGGGCTCCTGAATTCAGGTGCTCAACTAGGCTAGAGCAAGCCCTCAAAACAGCATGTCTCCTGTTTCTGAAGTATTCCTACTCCAGGGTCCTATGTAGAGGTACTGGAATTGTGCATTGTTAAGACATGAGCGAATAGTGTTTAGAATCACAGGATTCTTAGTACTGATCCGAGATAGCCCTATGGAGTCATTCATCCAGCAGATGATGGAATGCCACTGTGCACAGGGCTCACCTCTTGCTCAGGCCTGGAGGGGTCAGGATTCTCACACAGCAAGCGGGGCCAAGACCAGGTCCAGGACTCTGTGCGGCCCGCTGTTAGCCCAATGCCTGGAATCTTTTTAATTGATTTCCTATGGCTGATTCCACTTAGAAAAGCCTCCCGACCTTCTCCTAAATCCTGTATAATTCACAGGCATCCAGCTACCTTAGAAAGGCCCTAATGATGGAGGCGTCTGGGTGGCTTAATCAGCCATCTGACTTCGGCTCAGGTCACGTTCTCAGGGTCCTGGGATCCAGCCCCACGGCGGGCTCCCCGCTCAGCAGGGAGTCTGTTTGTCCCTCTCCCTCTCCCCCTGCTCATGTTCTCTCTCTCTCTCTCTCTCAAATAAATAAAAATGTTTAGAAAGGAAGAAAAAAGCCCTAATAAGAGGGAAAGCTTGCAGATAGGTCCATGTGAGCTCCACCCCGGGGGCCTTCATCACTCCCACCTCTGGGTGTCCGGATGTGCAGACGGGGTGGATCCAGCCCCACTGCGGCCTGAGCCAGCACTGCCGGGCACTGAGGGTGCTGCTTCTCCCCTGCAGGAGGGAGAGATCCAAGGTGCCCTACATCGTGCGCCAGTGTGTGGAGGAGATCGAGCGCCGGGGCATGGAGGAAGTGGGCATCTACCGCGTGTCTGGAGTGGCCACGGACATCCAGGCACTGAAGGCAGCCTTTGACGTCAGTGAGTGTCAGCCTGGGCAGCGCGGGCTAGGGGTGTGGGCGTGACGACCTTGTGCCTCCCATGGCTCGCGCTGGCTGCATGCCTTTCCTTCACTTGTTTTATTTTTCAAATGAAAAGAAGAGGGAACAGTGGGAGGTTCCCACCGTGCAGAAGCCCATTCTCCTGGCCGAACCATGTGTGCCTGGCTCCCATGGAGCTGGACCAGAGGCTTCTGTGCGGCCGCCCCACCTCGCACCAGGCATGCTTCCACCGGGTGAAAGAGAGGTGCTGACCAAAGGAGTCAGTGTGGTCTGACTATTAGAAGTTGGTGGAACTGGGGCGCCTGGGTAGCTCATTCGTTAAGCGTCTGCCTTTGGCTTGGGTCATGATCCCAGGGTCCTGGGATTGAGCCCCGTATCAGGCTCCCTGCTCTTTGGGAAGCCTGCTCCTCCCTCTCCCACTCCCCCTGCTGGTGTTCCCTCTCTCGCTGTGTCTTTCTCTGTCAAATAATACATAAAATCTTTAAAAAAAAAATAAGTTTGTGGAACTGCCTCAATCCCCAGATGAGGACACTGAGACCCCAGAGGTGTCTCAGAGTAGAAGGGGGCAGAGCCAGGACTTGTGACACCGAGGGCCAGTGGCCACCCAAGGCCAGAGGGAAGGCACTGGTTTGAAACTCTGGAGTGGAGCAAATAACCCTGGTATCTTAATGTTATCAGAAGATGCCTGCAGCCGGGTGGTTGCTGCGGAGCACAGTCCTGCCCAGGCACCATGTCTGGCCTCCGCCAGCCTCACAGCCTTTCCTGGTGACTCAGCTGCCAGGCCACCCCTTACCCAGCAAGGGAGGGGCGGGGAGGACACCTCCCCTGTCAGAACCACTGGTGTGCTTAAAAGAAGACAAGCTGTTGAAAGGAGGAACCCCAAAAGCCGAGGCAGGCAGAGCAGAGCCCTGTTTGGGATCCGTGAGTAGGCCGTGCTTCATTTCCACACTCCTTCCAGATAACAAGGACGTGTCAGTGATGATGAGCGAGATGGACGTGAACGCCATTGCCGGAACGCTAAAGCTATACTTCCGCGAGCTGCCAGAGCCCCTCTTCACCGACGAATTCTACCCCAACTTCGCCGAGGGCATCGGTGAGTGTGGAGGTCCCCCCACCACCACCGTCCATGTTTCAGTCCAAACCTTGTGGGCGGCAGGGGTACTGAGAACCTAGCTGGTCCTGGAAGGCCTCTGCCCCTCCTCACAGGGCCTCCCGTTGTCCCCATCCCTCCAAGTAGCCCCAGAGGGTGAAGCAGCCAGTACCACTGTGGATGCAGCAGAGTATGGGGTCCTAGAAGCTCCTTCCTCCTCACTGGAGTGCCGGCCCTGCTCCTCTTACCCCAGGTCCTAGTCCCATCAAGTGGGGCTTCAAGCCTAGCCTGACTCTAAGTCAGCCTAGAGGGTGGTGTCCGAAGTGGGGACACTGGGGTCCAGGGTACACAGGGTGATGAGGGAGCAGCCAGGGCCCCAAAAACTGCCACTCCCCCTTTATGTTTCATTCCATGCTTGGCTGCTCGTGCCTTGGTCTTTTCCAAGCAGGAGGTGGGAATGGCCAAGCCAGCCAGAAGGGCAGCCAAGCCTCGCACCTCCTACCACTCGTCCCTGGGTGCCATTCAGCCCTTTGAGCTACAGAAAAGGCACCCATTCTGGGGTCCTCACTGGGGGCCAGTGCTGTGTGGGTCAGGACAGTGACGGGCTTGGACTGTGCTGTGCCCTCTGACGTGGGCCCCAGGAGGGGCCTCCAGCTTGGCTGTGACCCTGAGTATAACACCCCTCCCAACCCCCCGCAGCTCTGTCAGACCCTGTTGCAAAGGAGAGCTGCATGCTTAACTTGCTGCTGTCACTTCCCGAGGCCAACCTGCTGACCTTCCTCTTCCTCCTGGACCACCTGAAAAGGTAACCCCAACTCTGATAGCACCCACTGTCATGTCCCCTGAGCACTGCAGGGCGGTCTGGCCCCTCTGCCTTACCCCACCCTGAAAGCCGTGTCACAGTAGCACCCTCTGCTTTGGCCCTCTGCAGGGTGGCAGAAAAGGAGACAGTGAACAAGATGTCTCTGCACAACCTTGCCACAGTCTTCGGCCCCACGCTGCTCCGGCCGTCAGAGAAAGAGAGCAAGCTCCCTGCCAACCCCAGCCAGCCCATATCCATGACCGATAGCTGGTCCCTGGAAGTCATGTCCCAGGTATGAGGAGAGAGGCTCCAGCTCACGCTGCCTCACCTCACAGAGGTGGCCTCTGCCTGGCCCATGCAGGGCCTTGCCAGTCGTTCCCACCAGAGTTGTATAGGGGAGGGGGCGAGGTGCAGAGAGAGGGACTTGCCTGAGGCCATGTGGCTGGGGGGGTGGGGGATGGGAGGACCCAGGCCACTGCTGTTCCTACTGTTCCTTCCTGGGGCTTCTCAGGGCTGGTTTGGTGTTCCTTCAGGGATGCTCAGATCTCTTGCCAGGAGGGACTCATTGTCACCAGTACACTCTGCAGCTGTGAGCACCCCTCTGAGCCACTTTCCTCCTCCCTGCTGTGCCCTGGCAGGTCCAGGTACTGCTGTACTTCCTGCAGCTGGAGGCCATCCCTGCCCCAGACAGCAAGAGACAGAGCATCCTATTCTCCACTGAAGTCTAAAGGCTCAGTTCCATCTCCGAGAGGCCGGCAGAACGGCCCGTAAACCTCTTGGCAAATTGGGCTATCCACAGAGCGGGAACCGGATCTTCTTGAGGAGTAACTGGGCCGCCTTGCCCCCAAGGGCTGGACCACCTGCCTAGAGACAGCTACCCAAGGCAAAAGGCTAAGTGGCCTGGGCAGTTCTGGGCCTCCGGGCCCTTGGGTCTGTGAGCTCCCACCAGGCATCAGATTGCGGTTTTCCATGCTGCCACCAGAGGGCGCCCCATGCCAGCATGCCTCGGCGCGCAGGCCTGGCCGTGGGACCAGGCGAAGGGGAGTGGTTTCTACGAACTTATCAGAGGTTAAAAGATTTCTACTGGATCACTTGTCAAGATGCACCCTCTCCGGGGAGAAGGGAACATGACCAGATTCCCTTGCTATCGTGTCTTGAATAAACACCAATGCTGCTTCATACCGTGGGGGCCACAGCCCTGGCCCTGTGTGGGTGGGGGCTTTTCAGTTTCCCTGACTTAGAAATTCGACTTTGTTTGTGTAACGGGGTTTGAAAAGCTAAGTCAACACTGTGTAGCGTTTGACCCCTTTCGCCTCCTTCCTTCTCTTTCTTTCTAGAAGGAGCTCTGTCCAGAATGGGTCTTCCTATTCTGTCCTGTTGCTTTGTTTTTGCTGTTCATGTGCCCCTCGGAAGGCAGCTCCCCATGGAGCCATGTAATGTTTGTCTGTCTGTCTTTGTCTGTCTGCCCAGGACCGACACCAGGAGGAGGGAGGCCCAGGCTGTGCACTTTATGGCTTCTCCAGGGATACTGACCATGTCCACTGCCTGCTGGGCACAGGCTCTCCTCTTTGGCTTCAAAAGGCCTCAGTCTCTCTGGCTTCCTCCAGCCCGTCGCCCCCTCTGCCCACACCCTCCCTTCCCCTGATCGTCCCCGCCACACGCGTGCGCTTGCACACACACACACACACACAGATCACTTCATTCTCTCACTCTCTGCTGAACAGACTCAGTACTAACTTTTGTAAAGTTCCTTCTTGGCAGCAACAGCTTGCTGACAGCTTGTTTTAAACTTTGATCCGAGTAGCCTTTTGATACTTGAATATTTTTAAGTTTTCTACATAGTTTCTAATTTTTTTCCTAACAGATTCAGATACCTAATGCGATACTAGAATGTACTCTGTGGACAATCCATGTCCCAGCGGCATTTTGTCTTCCTCCACATGCCAGCTCTGTTTTTCTCAGGAGCCCCTCCTGAAGTCTCCTGAGTGTCAGGAATGGGGGAGGGTTAGGAGCAGGGGGAGCCGTTCTGCTGGCCAGGCTCAGGATGCCGGGCTCCTGTCCCGGAGCAGGCGGAAGGACAGAGACGACCCCCCCACCCCCGCCACCCCGCCCCTGCTGCCCACCCCTCCCACTCTCCAAATACCAGTACAGAAGCCAGGACATCATTCCCAGTAACTCTCCTGACCACCCAGCTTACAGAAAAGAGAATAAGGGAGGCCGCTAAGTATTTTCAAGAAACAAATCTATGAATAGTTGCATTTTTTTTTTTTTTAAGAGAGGGGTTAGGGCAAGGAGAAAGGAAACGAGGAGAAGCCAAGTTTCCACGCTGGTCTTGCAAGAAGAGAGTGAACCAGAGGAGGGAGGTGACAGTATGACTCAGGAAAAGGTGTTTGCTTGTCACGTGATTATACCAGTACCTGGTGGCAGTGTCCCATGATCCTTCCCATGTCCCAGGTGGCAGGGGTGGGGGTGGGAGGGCTCGCCTGACAAGGCAGCTCCTGCCTGAACTTGCAGCATATGGAGGGGGGGAGGGCATGTGCCCCCGAGCCTCTGCTTGTGGACCTGCTGAAGCAGGGGGGCGGGGGGACGGCAGCAAACAGTCTCTTGAAGATTTTATGTCCACATACTGTATTTATTTCTTTGTGCTTTGTTCTTTCGAGGAGAGCAGACCCACCATTTTAAAGTATTGCTCTTCTCCTTGGGCGGGGGGGGCGGTGGCGGTTAGGGCAGGGAGCAGGGTCCTGTGCCCTCTGCACATTTCTGGATCACAGGGTTTCTCAGGCCTCCAGCTCTGGGCCGCCTCTGGCCTGGCTCCCTACCCCTGTCCATCTTAGCAACCTGCCAGCCCCGCAAGGGGAAAGCACTTGGCTTCGAAAATCTAAACCCAGCCCTCGTTTCTGTTCCCCTGGTGTCACGATTTGCATCTGTCGCATTGAAACTGGAAAGCAATATTATCAGTGTCTGTGCCAATTTTCGTTCCCTCCCTCATCTCCTCCCCCTTTTTTACTTTTTATTTATATAGAATGTGTGCTGTTTAATGACGGAACGACCACTCTTTTTTGTGCAGCTGTAAAAGCGCTCTTTTCGCCAGGCCACAGTGGCGACGGTCGCTTTGGGTCCCTGGCTGCCTCTGTCATCCCATCATACACATGGGCCTGTGGGTTGGTAATGCCAGCATAGGGCGCCTGGAGGCCTAGAGCCCAGACGTGACCCTCTGCGAGGCTCGGCTGCTGGACTCCGCCGTGAGAAGTGATGCTTTCCCGCCCCAGACCCCCGAGTCTGGAGCCATGAGCTCAGCTGGGCTCAGCAGCTGCATTTCTGCTTTGGGCTCAGCCCTCCCTCTGCCACCGTGGGGCAAAGGACTGCTGACACTTTCATTAAAGTTACCTGAGACTACTTGTGTCAGTGGCAATTGCTCCATTGCGAAGAAAAACCGTGATTGGAGCCCCTGGGAGGGGGCAGGGGTGGGCAGCAGGTGACGAAGAGGGCCCGGGTGCCCGCCTCGGAGGGGAGTGCACACCGGCGTGAAGAAACCAGGCCCCGCGGGGTCGACACGCCACAGGCAAGCATGGCGGGCAGTGTGGGGGTGTGAGCCCAGAGCCCTTTGCTTTAGGGCGGTGGGGCTACAGGCCATGTCAAGCCCAGGGCCAGGGAGGGCTCCAGCCACACACCGCCAAGCCCCTGCACCAGCCTGCCAGTCTCCATGGTTTCTGCTGGCACTGAGGTTTGGTGGCACACGGGTCACCCTTAGCTGCCACCAGCCTTGCCCTCAGAACCAGCTTGTCCGGCTGACAGGGAAATTGTGCCCCGGGTGGAGACGGGTGTGAGTCCTGGCTGCAGCTTGGGAGGAGTTGGGGCTGCGGCTCACCTGGTAGACTGCAAATATCCAGTGGGGGTCTTCCTCAGACCCCCGGGGGGTAAGGGTCTCCTGCTGGCTCCTTGGCCAGCTCCCTGGCCCTGGGGCAGTGTGGTAGGCAGTCGTCTGCCTGGACTGATTCTCCCTCCAGCTGGCCTTCATCACCACTGCCTACAGAGCGTGGCCAAGGCCATTTCACCGAGCAGAGTGGGGCTGTCCTGGGAGAGATGGGGCCGGATGGTGGCAGCCCTTCACTGGCCTGCGGTGACCTGGAGGAGGTCACATCAGGAGTATGACAGGATGCCCTAGAGGGTTGACCTTGAGTCTTGCCTGCATTGGAAAAGCTTCACATACATGGTGCCATCTGTCCACTCTTAACACCTGCCGATGAGGATCAGGGTGTCACTGATTCTTGTCCTCCAGAGTATTTGACCCCTAAAAGGCTCCAGTTAGCTCTCTCTATCCCTGCAGTCCTGATCCTGTTCGAAAACCATTAAAAAATAATAATAATAATGAAAAAGTGTTGTTAAAGCCCTATTGCATCTTTATTAGGATTTTATTTTTCGGGCATAAGTTGACTGTACCCAAATTCCTAAGAGCAGGCACCATGGCCAGCTGAGTCCAGGCCAGTGATCCCAAATCTGAGATCTTCTACCCCAAACGGCCCTCAGAGGCCTCTTAGTCCAATCCCTTTACTTGACAGATGGGGAAACTGAGGCACACAAAGCCCCCCCCACCCCCGCCGGTGTCCCAGAGCTGGTCAGTGAGCAGAGGCTAGGGTGTCTGTGTTTGATTGGCCCCCAAGCGTGCCCCCTTTCTGCAGGACCAGACAGGGCTAGACCTTGACTACCAGCTTTGGCCTAGATGTAGTATAGAGCTCATGTGGGCACACGGGCTGGGGCCTCCAGGTATCCCACATGCACACACCCCAGGCAAATAAAAGGAGAGCAAAATTTTGTGTGGAAATCTCAGAAAAACTTGTATACCTGCCCTCTGCCAAAGAATGCCTCAGTTGCCTTAAAATGAAACCTTTCCGTGGCCTAATGATGGGCAAATAGCTCTGGAAAGATAAACAGAAAAAGTGAGGGGGTGACAAACAGACCCGGCTCTTGAAGAGGCCCAAATGGCCTCCTGGAGCAGCTGCCATGGGTCAGCCAGCAGCCTCGGGGCTGAGGGTCACGCCTACAGGAGGAGGAGGGACTGTCAGGCCTGGGGGAGGGGGTGTCAGAACTCGGTTGGAGGAGAGCAGTGGGGCAGCTGTCAGGCAGGACCCTGTGTCTGTCACGCCAAAACTTGCGGCCCAGAAAAGCCAGCCAGGACCAGGACAAAGAGGCACCCATGTGAATGGTTTCCGGGAAGACAGGACCCTGTTGCCACTCTCAGATGGGTCCAGATGGGAACAGAAATCAGCTGCTTTGGGGGAGCTGAGGCTGCTCATCTGTGCACCCCCGAACGAGATACACTGAGCACCCTGGGCCAGGCAGCCGGCTGAATATCACACAGCCGTGCATCCTGGGAAAGGCCTTCTCGAGCCTCTCGGACCAGTTCAGCTAGAACAGTGAGGGCTCAGTCCATGCACCAGCTCCCTTTTCCATTCCCCTCCTGTGGTGGGGTGGGGGATGGCTCAGCGCCTGACCAGAAACTCTTCCTTAGGGTTTTCAGCACTGTGTTGAAACCCGAGCCTGGCAGCTGGGGTTGTGTAAGTGCAAATGGGATTCTGACAAAGAGGGGGCCTTAGGAATGGGGTCTAAACAAGTTCAGGTCCCAAGTAGCTGCCGACTGAGTAGCCACAGAAGTGGAAGATGCCAGAATGGTGGCCAGCCCAGACCCAGGAGCTCCCCAGGGGTGAAGGGCCTGAGTGAGCACGGACTCATGGACCTCCCAAGCCTGTGGCATAGCCCCCTGGGGGCAGCAGGGGAAATCCAGACCCACCCAGAAGGAAGCAGGCACTCATTTAAATACAGCTATAATTTATTTATTTTTTTTTTTAAAAGATTTTATTTATTTATTTCACAGCGGGAGAGAGATCACAAGGAGGCAGAGAGGCAGGCAGAGAGAGAGAGGGGGAAGCAGGCTCCCTGCTGAGCAGGGAGCCCGATGTGGGCCTCGATCCCAGGACCCTGAGATCATGACCTGGGCCGAAAGCAGAGGCTTTAACCCACTGAGCCACCCAGGCGCCCTACAGCTATAATTTAAATTATATGATGGGTTGCTGTTGACAGACGCCCCCTTCCCCTCAGGATTTGCTGTCTCAGCTCTGATCTGTGGCTGACTGGTGCCCCAGTGAGCCCCCTCTCCCTCCCAGCTTCAGGGGGACACGGGCCAGAAGGAGAGAAAGAGGGGAGCTGCTGTTTCTTCTGCTTTTCTGAAGACAGTGTTGACAATGTTGGGGAGTGGCGATCAGAAGTTATTTGGACCAAGCGAAGGTATCTGTGACCTTTGTTTGTGTTCTCCACTAGGTAAACACTTCCGGGCTGCACTTCCCAACTGGGGCCCTTTCACCTGGTGATGGCCAGGGAACAACTCCCAGGGCTCCTGGTCCAGGAGCCATGACTTCAGGAGCCCTACCCACCCGGGGCAGGCTGGTCTCGGTCCTCTGAGCTTCAGCCCCCAACCCACAGGTCCCCCCCACCCCCCGCCTGGAGCCAAACCTACCCCCTGCTGAGGCCATGCTGGGGTTCCAGCATAGGGCAAATCCCTCTTCTGCCCATCCGGTGTTACACACACCCTCCACACCCTCCCACGACTGACCTGGAATTTTCCACTATGTCATGACTGTTGTGAACAGAATTGTGTCCCTCCCAATTCATATGTTGAAGCCCTGACCCCCAGTGTGACTATATTCAGAGACAGAAGCCTGTAGGGAGGTAATTAAGGTTAAATGGAGATCCTTGTCTGATAGCATTGGGGTCCTTGTAAGAAGTGGAAGACACACCAAGAGATGGCTCTCTCTCTCCCTACATGCATGCATGCAGACGAAAGGCCATATGAGGACACGGTAAGAAGGTGCTCGTCTGCAAGCCAGGAAGAGAGGCCTCAGGAGAAGCCCCTCCCTCCTGTGGGGTTTTGTTGCGCAGTCTCAGCTGACTAGTGCAGTGGCCTCTGTCCTTTGGCCCTTGGAACTCTGGAATGTGGAACCAAGCTTGGAATCCAAGTCCACCCATGCCGCTCCATGGGGGACCTGGGGACCACCCAGAGGGTAGGGGTGTCCCCCTGCATCTAGGCCTCATCAGTGAACCTCACAGACAAACACATAATTGTGGCCTCCTCTTCCGCTTATGGTTGATGCCAAGCTCTTCTAATTCAGAGTCAGTCCGTGGCTCCAGTGGGTGACCTAACCATAGCCACCGTCCAGTTATGACATGTATGGGGTCATCCCAAGCTGAGACCCACATGCTTGTTGGTCTCGCTGTGAGGGTCCCCAGACAATGGGGATCTTTAGGGGCCCAAAGCCCCCAAGTAACTTCTCCCTATCCCCTCAGCTCCTGAGCCTCGAGACCCCCTCCCCCAGAGTTCTGAGGTCCCAGCTCAGGGTCAGGAACTGTGCCTCCTGGGCCAGGTGGGTGGGTGAGAAACCGTAGCACCTGAGAGGTTGGTCAAGGCTGACTCCAAAATGCAGCAGTGGCAGGGAGGCCTCAGGACACTGAGGACTTCCTAAGCCCCAGTGGAGTAAAACCCAACGGGCAAACAAGGCTGGGTGCTGGACAGCCTGGCGAGCACTGCCAGGAGGCACATGCTGTGGCCTTTGGCCTCAGTGATGTGCGGCCTCCACTGTGCTTAGGACTAAAGCCACACGCCTGTCCCAGCCGGACCATGTGGTCCCTAGAAACGCTCCTGGTCATCATTCTCTCAGATTCTCCTTGCAAGAGCATTCCCATGTTCAGATAATAACAGGCTTTTGAAAAGAGCAAGTGGCTCTTCCATCAGCCCTATAATGGGTGACTTGTGCACCCCCCTCAAGATACGTCCACCTGAAACCTCATAATATGATATTTTTTGGCATAAAGGTCATTGCAGGAATCATTGATGTAAGGATCTCAAGATGAGCTCCTCACAGATGAGGGTGTGTCCCAAAACCAATGAAAAATGTCCTTGTAAGAGACAGAAGAGAAGATACTGAGATAGCCAGGAGGAACACCATATGAAGATGCAGGCCCAGATTGGTGTGATGCATCTGTGAGCTGAGGATTGCTGGCCTCCAGAAGCCAGGAGAGAGGCAGGAAACAGATTCTCCCTCCAAGATTCCAGAAAGAACTACCCCTGCTAACAGCAGGATTTGGGACTTCAGCCTCCAGAACTGTGAGAGAACCAGTGGCAGGAAACTAATACAGTCACCTTGCTAGTAAATCCAACACCTTGGCCAGATTCTGGCTTTCCAGCTTCTTCTGTTCTCCCACCTCCCAGTGCGTTCCTGCTCAGAGAACACATGGATTGTCCTTCCTGTGTCCTGAGACCAGAGGCTGAAAGGCTGGGGTGGGAGCCTTGGAGACAGACACCGGGATCATCTCCAAACACCATACAAAACCCAGCCTGGGGGCTTTGGCCCCTGTCCTCCAGCCCCCCTCTCCCACCACCAGCCCTGCTCACAAAAGACCCCAAGAAAATCAAGAGCACCTTCCTGGCCGGTCCCCTCAGGCAGGTTGACCTGTAGACCCCGGTGCCCCATCTCTGCAAATGTGCCCCTCCTTAGCCAGAATCCTGTAGAGGCTGCTTTTGGGCAACGGGTTTGAGCAACAGGAAACTGAGTAAGGCAAATGGTCCCACAGCGACCCCCATGCTGAATACAAACAGGCTCATGAAGCAACCCACCTCAAAATGACCACGGGCCTTGACGGACCAATGGGCTACTTACAACCAGGCCCAGGGACCAAAAAAGGGAAAATTCCATACATTCCCATGGCTCCTCACTCCACTCTATAGTTATAGCACACACACACCCCCACCTCGTGGCACAGTCTCTCCTTTGCCATCCTGCCTGCTTCTCCCTTGCAGTGTATTCAATAAACTTTCTATCACCTTTGTTCTGCTTTGGCTGAATTCCTTCACCACCTGTACCACTGGCCTCCACCCCATTGGGATGCCCCACAAATCCCAACACGGCTGCCCCATAAAGACGCCCAGCTGGCTTCTAGCTCCCAGAAAGCAGGACAGAAAGAAAAAACAGCCCTTCCTTGACTCCTCCAGCTTCCTAGTTATACCCACCCCTTCCGTCTCCTTCATCATCAAGCTCCTGTGCACGGCCACCTGCCCTTACAGTCAGTGCCCACTTCCTTTATGTCCAAGTCAGCCTAGCTCTGGCTGGAAGCCAAGGCTGTTCACCGCCCTGACCGCCTCTGACATGGCTACCTGTCCCTCCTGCTGGTCCTCTCCTCCCCTGGCTTCTGTGGCAGGCTTGGTCTGCTGACCACTTTGAAATTAATTCCCCAGGGCCATTTTATGTTTTCTCAATGGGCGTGTCTTTCTTTCCTCCAGATCTTTCTAGAACTTCTCTGAATTGCCTTCAGGTTTTCCTGCAAAAGCAGTGCGATTTGGGTTCAAAACAGGATAATAATGGACTGTTATGTCCCTCTTTTTTTTTTTTTTTTTTTCATTTATGGGCCACCTGGATGGTTCAGTCAGTTAAGTATCTGCCTTCAGCTCAGGTCATGATCCTGGGGTCCTGGGATCAAGCTCTGCGTTGGGCTCCCTGCTCCGAAGGGAGTCTGCTTATCCCTCTGCCCCTCTTCCCCACTTGTGCTTTCTCTCTCTCCCAAATAAATAAATAAAATCTTTTTTTAAAAAAAGATTTTACTTATTTGACAGAGAGAGAGAGAGAGATAGTGAGAGAGGGAACACAAGCAGAGGGAGTGGGAAAGGAAGAAGCAGGCTTCCCACCAAGCAGGGAGCCCAATGCAGGGCTCCGTCCCAGGACCCTGGGATCATGACCTGAGCCGAAGGCAGACACTTAACTGACTGAGCCAGCCAGGCGCCCCTAAGCCCCTCTCTTTTTACCCATTTGGTTAAAACTCCCTCAAAAGGAGAATTCTTCCAAAAGAGCTACAAGTCCTGAACATGGTTCTCAGAGATGCAGGTGTGCTCGGAGCCTTGGGTTGTGTGCAGAATCCCCAAGAGGGTCCTTTGCTAGGGGTGTGGTGACACCAGCTGGGGGTGCAAACCCAAGATCTAGAAGCCAAGACTTGTACCTCTCGGATGACTAATTTCTCTTACTGAACCTAGGAAATGAGGCTGGATTAGACACTGACACTGGGAAGCGCCAGACACGGGCCGATGAATATTATCCAAACCTCTAGCACTTTGCATTTTGCTGGCTCTCCGGCTCATCCCTCCTGTCCCCATGTCCCGACCAAGTTGTGTATTTGTTTTCCAGAGGTCCCCAGGACTGGGTGGAGTTGAATCAGGAAGCTGAAGAGGGTTATTGCTTTCTGTGGGTGAGGACGTGGACACTGAGCGATGATGATAAGAGGAACCATGTCCTGGGCCCTTACCATATGCCAGGCCCCGCCCTTGGGATGTTCACAGATGCTAAGGGCATCATTATTGCTTATTAGCCATGTGGTTTCCGTGTGCCAAAGACTTTGAAGAGAAGTGGGGTGTACCGGGGGCTCGGAATAGGGTAGAACCCCGATAGGTAGTCTCCTAGCACCCCGACTGGTACAGAAGCATTGCCTCTGTTCACAGACAAGCTGGAGTCACAGAGAGGTTGAGGAATAGGCTCAAGGTCACAGAGATAGTGGCTGTCTGAGCCCAGGTTTGAGCTCAAGTCTGGGGACCCACAGAGCTGCTGGCACGTGAACAGCAGCAGCCCCATTCCCTTCTCACTGGCCTTGGTTTCCCTGACCGTGTCTAAGAGGGTCTGATGCTGTCTGATCGCTGTAGGCCATAAGGAAGGTGGATGTCTTGTCCAGAGAAGGTTCCCTTCCTGAATCTCTTCTGGGTCGCCTGCAGGCCAGCTGGACATCCCAAAGAGCTTCTGGGGTTTCAGGCCATGGTCGCAGGCACGTGGGTCCCTCCTGGAATAAGCAGCACGGCTGTGGAAGTCCAACACCCCATCTCTGCTTGCAGACACATCATTGCTCAGCTGACAGTTGTATGTTTCCTGGGACCCAGAGCTCCCCTGGCTCTGAGCAAGGCATGTCTAGAATCCTAAGCTCCACGTCCTGGCACTCTGAGGTGATGGCTTGCTAACTGTCGCTAACTGTTGGAACTGTCTGATGAAAACTTGGCCTACGGTCCCTTCCATTTGACTCTTCCAGCTGTGGTGCAGATGAAGCAGTTGTGCTTGAGTGGTGCTTAAGTCCGTGACTGGGATGGGCATTGAGGGGAGCTGAGTGAGTCAACAGGAAACCAGCAGCACTGAGCTCAAAGACTTTCCCGGCTGTGCAGTTCAGCCCATGTTCGTGGTAATAGGACGCTAGCATGGCAGGGTCAGCAGGGCCTGACCAGAAGGGCACTCTTGGCCCATGAATGCATCATCACAGTGTCCCAAACCCTGCCACTTGGTGGCCATGGCCAGGTAGAGAGGTTGAACCCTGGGACAATCTCACACACAGATAAATGACCTCCTGAAGGCAGTCAGCCCCTAGCTTCCCCAAGTCCTCTCTTGCTCCAAGCCAGCAGCTGCCTCAAGTGCCAGCGCTTTCTGCCCCTCTGGTGCTGGGGAGCCAAGGAGGATGAGCAAGGACAAAAGATGGAATATGGATGAGGCTAATGGGACCGCCCAGACACCAGCACTGAGACCCAGCCATAGCCTGGCATGAAGTCCAGATGGTTGGTTCTGTGTGCCCCAACCTCAGATCTGTCTCCTCCCCTCTGACCCTGTCACTACTCAGACCGCCTAGAACCATGAACAGGTCCCCCGACTGCTGAAGGTTTCCTTCCCCACCCTGTGCATGCCACGAAGGCAATCTTGCAGCATGTCACTTCCCTGTCTTAAAGGTCCCATGACTAGTCCCTGTCCGCACTATGGAACCCAAGTTCCAAGGCCTGGTGGGGAAGACTCTCCCTGCTGTGCCTCACCCTCACCCCGTAGGTAAAACCATGCTCACTCCCTGCTGCTCTGCTTCTTCAGTTTTTGCTCTAGAGGATGCCCCGTTTGCCTTCAGTTCCTTGCTCTTCCTCCTGCCGTCCACCACCCTGGATGTGCCCTCTCCTAATGGAAATGCTGCTGAGGGGCGCCTGGGCAGCTCAGTTAGTTAAGCGTCTGCCTTTGGCTCAGGTCATGATCCCAGGGTCCTGGGATAGAGTCTTGCATCAGGCTCCCTGCTCAGCAGGAAGCCTGCTTCTCCCTCTCCCACTCCCCCTGCTTGTGTTCCCTCTCTTACTGTCTCTCTCTCTCTCTGTCAAATAAATAAATAAAATCTTAAAAAAAAAAAAAAAAAGGAAATGCTGCTGAAATACCACCTCCTCTGACATGTTGCTGATTTCTCTAGGACATCTAAGCAACAGGTCACCGGATTTAGGACCAGTTCATACTGCTGCCTCAGCCGGAGAGGACTTTTAGAGGCTAGGGGCCTGGTCAAAGCCATCTCTGCCCCAGCCCCTGCCCCAGGCACAGGGTCTGGTTCCACAGGTCTGGTGGCTGCTCAGAAAATGTCAGCAGCTTCCTGCTTGGTTAAAAAGGGCTCTTTTGCTTTGGAATCTCAACAGGAGAACATGTAGGTCAGTAGTCTGGGCTCACTGAAAGTACTTTGCTGTGTGCAGGAGTGTTCATAGGTGCTTTGTTTCTAGTGTTTGAGGATACGTTTTTTTGTTTTTTTTTTTTTTAAATATTTTATTTATTTATTTGACACAGAGAGAGAGATTACAAGTAGGCAGAGAGACAGGGAGAGGAGGAAGCAGGCTCCCTGCTGAGCAGAGAGCCCGATGCGGGCCTCGATCCCAGGACGCTGAGATCATGACCTGAGCCGAAAGCAGAGGCTTTAACCCACTGAGCCACCCAGGCGCCCGAGGATACGTTTTTTAAAAATAAAATCAGGGCGCCTGGGTGGCTCAGTCAGTTAAGCATCTGCCTTCCACTCAGGTCATGTTCCCAGGGTCCTGGGATCAAGCCTCGCGCTCCCTCCTCAGCGGGAAGTCTGCTTCTCCCTCTCCCTCTGTGCTCTCTCTCAAGTACATAAAGAAAATCTTAAAAAAAAAAAAAGAATGTAAAATCATGACCCTTATTCAAATATAAAATAAACATGTATCAGAGAGTTTACTTAACCTGTTAATTAACCAAGGGAACTGGTAAGATGTTACAATCAGTTCAAAGGAGAATGCAAAGGTCAGACACATTTATAGACCAGAAATATTGAAATAAACTTGCAAATAGAGGCAAAACTGACTTTTCCACTGTAGGGAAGGGCTGTCCTTAGAGAAGAACCATTTGCACTGCTATCGGTTTTCTACAATGTACAGAGTCGTGAAAGAGCTTGAAGGCAGTAAAAGGCTCAGAGCCCCCACAAAATCAGAACCAGATAACCTAGAAGGGCATGTTCCAAGGACACACAGCTTTCCACTGGAGAATCCAGGAATCTTTTTTTCATCATGCAATTTTCCTTCCACTAACAGCTCACAACTGGAGACAACCCAAATGCCCATCAGTAAGAAAATGGGTAAGGTACGGCATGGTAAATTCATACAATGGAACAATATACTGTAACCAAAATATTATTAATTTTGCATGCCACGGATGCATGCAACAAGACAGATGAATCTTATTGACCTCATGGTAAGTGAAAGAAGGCAGAAAGAATACAGGTTTCCCCCGCAAAAGCAAAGAAGCAATTACCATTCATTTATATGGAAAGCATTTTTGCATGCTCCCAGACCCCAAAAATAACCTCTTATGTTTTTCTTATACCTTAGGACACATCTTGCTAACAGAGGCACAAAATAAACTGAGATAAAGCAGAAATAATGCTTACACAGTTCAAGCCTATGGCAGCTTGCTGCTGGGATGCTGAGTGTACTTCCCGTGGCGGGCTTTTGGGGGCGCCATTCTTGCTGCTCAGTGTCCGCCTCCTCTCTACCTGCTGGCTGCAAACCAAACAATGCTACCGTCGCTTTTCACCTTTTTTCGTAAAAGCAAAAATCCTCTTTGCATTTCTTTAGGTTAGTTAAATCAGGTAATGATGTATGTCTTGTGTAAATACGAAGTGGCATAACGCAAACTTTGAAAAAGCAGGGGATACCTGGGTGCCAGGGTGGCTCAGTTGGTTAGGCATCTGCCTTCAGCTTGGGTCATGATCCCAGAGTCCTGGGATTGAGCCCCACATGGGGCTCCCTGATCAGCAGAGTCTGCTTCTTTCTTTCTCTCGCCCTCTGCCTCTCCCCCTGCTCATGTGTGAACACTTTCTCTTTCTTTCTCTCAAATAAATAAATAAATAAAATCTTTAAAAAAAGAAAAAAAAGCAGGGGATACCCATGCAAGCTTGTAGTTGGCTGAATAAT
The DNA here is from genome assembly GCA_002007465.1 of Ailurus styani. NCBI lineage: Eukaryota > Metazoa > Chordata > Mammalia > Carnivora > Ailuridae > Ailurus > Ailurus styani. Next base: position 1,727,853 of record LNAC01000325.1, on the reverse strand, counting down.
GGCTCCCAAACCTATGAAGTACTAAACCTTGGAACCTATAAATGTTACCTTATTTGGAAAAAGGGTCTTTTCAGATATGGTAAATTAAGGATTTATTGGGGCTTATCCTGGATTATCCGGATGCGCCCTAAGTGCTGTCACAAGTGTCTTCATAGGGAAGGATCAGAGGGAGATTCTCACACACAAACACAAACATACACACACACACACACACACACACACACACACACACACACACACACACACGGGAAGACCATAGACAGAGGCAGAGATTGGAGTGATGCAGCCATAAGCAAGGGATCACCAAGGAATATAGGCAGCCAGCAGATGTTAGAAGCAGGCAATGGATTCTCCCCTAGAGAATCTGGAGGGAGCTCAGAGCCACCAGTACCTCAAGGTCTGATTTCTGGCCTCCTGAACTATGAGACAATACATTGCTGTTGTTTTAAGCCACAAAGTTTGCAGTAATCTGTTAGAGCAGCCCTAGGAATCCAATACAGTATGATTCCATTTATCGAAAAGCTCAAAATCAGTCGATATGAATCCTGAGTTAGATGTCAGGACGGTGGTTAATTTTGATAAAGATGTAGTGATGAGGGGTGGGTAAAGGGGAAACTGTTAAAGTTCTTTTTTTTAACCTTCAGTTTTTGACATTTCTTTGAGTTGCACAGTTATTTCGTGTCCTTCAATTAAAAAAAAAAAGTATCCACCTGGGTGGTTCAGTCAGTTAAGCATCTGTCTTCGGCTCAGGTTATGAGCTCAGGGTCCTGGGATGGAGCCCCTGGACCAGGCTCCCTGCTCAGCGGGGAGTCTGCTTCTCCCTCTCCCTCTGACCACCCCCGCTCTCCACTTATACTCTCTCTCTCTCTCAAATGAATAAATAAAAAATCTTTTTAAAAAAGTATGTCTTAACAGCATGTGTGGCTTCTCAGTATAAGTGGGGGTGATGGCAGGTGCTCAGAACCAGACAGTTTTCTTCTCTTTCTGCCATCTGCTGGGTTGGTGGCCTTGGGCAAGTGACATAACCTCTTTGAGCCTCAATTTTGTCCTTTGTACAGTTCATACGGGTTTGTTGTGAGGATCTGAGTCATTTTGAGTCCTTTTTGAGCTGTAAATGCCTAAACCAAAGCAACATAAATGTCCCTCACATTTACTAGGCAATTCCTGGGTGCTGAGCATCATGCTAAATCTTCGTCATGCATTATCCCATTTATTTCCTTACAACAACCCATAACAGCACCCATTTTGTAGGTTAAAAAAAAAAACAAACACTAAGACAGACAGCTAGTAAGTGATGAAGTCAGGATGCAAACTCAGGCTGTCTGGTTGTGAGGACCATTACCTTAGTCCTACACTAGGGTTGAATGATTATCTCCAGAGTATTAAAATATTATCTATTCTGTTTTTTTTTTAAGATTTTTCTTATTTATTTGATAGAGAGAGACACGGCGAGAGGGAACACAAGTAGGGGGAGTGGGAGAGGGAGAAGAAGGCTTCCCACTGAGCAGGGAGCCCGACGTGGGGCTCAATCCCAGGACCCTGGGATCATGACCCGAGCCGAAGACAGATGCTTAACGACTGAGCCACCCAGCACCCCATCTATTCTGGTTTTAAAAGAAAAATATCTGTCAGTGTGTGTAGTAGGCTACCATTTATGTTAAAAAAATAGAGAAGTATAAAAGAACTTACCTGTTCATTTTGCATATTTGTTTATATTCATAAAGTATCTCTAGAGGGCTATCAAGAAACTGAATACAATTAGTTGCATTTGGGAAGAGGAACTAGAGGAATGGATGACTTCTGAAATAAAATTACAACAAAGAATTATAAGGGAATTATATAACTTCATGCCAACAATTTTGAAAACATCAATATACAGCCACTTTCCTGCAAAAATATAGCTTAGAAAAGATGATACAGGGAAATTCTGTCTTGGGGTGTCTGGCTGGCTCAGCTGGTAGAGCATGCAACTCCCAATCTCAGGGTAATGGGTTCAAGCCCCACGTTGGGCATAGAGCCTACACACACACAAAAATACCCCCAAACCCCCCCAAACCCCTCCCCAAACCATCTTAATCTAGAACCATTAAAGAAATGGAATGCTTAGTCTAAAATCTGCATCCTTGGGGCGCCTGGGTGGCTCAGTGGGTTAAGCTTCTGCCTTCAGCTCAGGTCATGATCTCAGGGTCCTGGGATTGAGCCCTGCATCAATCTGAGAGCCTGCTTCCCCTTCTCTCTCTGCCTGCTTCTCTGCCTACTTGTGATCTCTCTCTCTGTCAAATAAATAAATAAAAAACTTAAAAAAAAATCTGTATCCTAGTCCCTCAAAATTCTCAAAGCAGACAAAACCAAAGGAAAACACCAGGCCTGGATAATTTTATAGGCAACTTCAGCAAACATTGAAAAGAAAAATCCTCTTATACATAATCTGCCAGATAAAGAAGAAAACAGAAGTCTCTTCAACTCATTGTGACTGGATTAAAAATTTAATCCCAAACTAGACATCGGCAGTACAAGAGAGCAAAAGGAAAGGCCAAAATCACTTATGGACATATATGCAAAAATGCTAAATAAAATACTAGCGAATAGTCCAACAATGCATTAAAAATTTATCAAGTCCAGTTTTTCTTTTTTTCTGGGAAATTAAGATGATGGAATAAAAATTTATTAACATAGTTTGAACTATTCAAGGAAAAAACCCGTATGACAACTGTGACCTAGCAGAACTTCCTTAACTTGATAGAGGGTATTTAGCCTCATGTTTCTGGTGGCTCGTTTATTTAGTGTCTGTGTTCCCGGCCACACGGAGAGCGCCAGTAGGGCACGGCTTGTGTGTTTTCCCCAGGACAGTCTAGCTCGTCACCTAGCATCGTCCTTGGCACACTGTAAATACGTGCTGCAGGAAACCTTTGGCTGAGGTAAGGTTTTGGGACGAGGCAGCTCTACCCTCATCACCCCGACTCGTCGAACACAGCATTCAGGAGCACCCGCCATCCTCAGCGCCAGCTCAAACCCCGACGCGTCGGTACAGCCGGCTGGAGACTTTTTTTGTGGCTGGGCGGGTCACAGCGCGCCTGCGCCACCCAGAGATGGGAAGAATGCGAGCGGAGCGGGCGGGGCCTTGCGGCGCCTGCGCGGCAGCGGGATGTAGGCGGGGCCTTGCGGCGCCTGCGCAATCGGTGGGGGCTGTGTGGGGCGGGACAGGGGCGGGCCGAGGGCGGGGGCCGCGAGGGAGACAGGGCGGGCTGGGCGAACGGCGCCGCGGGGTTGGCTGCTGCCCTGAGGCCGAACTCAACGGATTCGGGCCGCGCAACCGGGCGAGCTCGCCACCCGGCCCCATCCCCGAGCCAGCGAGCGAGCGAGACGGCGCCGCGCGGTAAGAGCCAGGGCCGGGTCCCCTCAGTGTGCGCTGGCGGGCCTGTCCATCTCCTCAGCGCCGCCCGCGCGG
>LNAC01000325.1:1680387-1717790 GCA_002007465.1 Ailurus styani | reverse complement strand
GAGAGAGAGATTACAAGTAGGCAGAGAGGCAGGCAGAGAGAGAGGAGAGAGGAGGAAGCAGGCTCCCTGCTGAGCAGAGAGCCCGATGTGGGCCTCGATCCCAGGACCCTGGGATCATGACCTGAGCCGAAGGCAGCGGCTTTAACCCACTGAGCCACCCAGGTGCCCTCCCTGGAAACTTCTTGTTGTGGTTCCTGCCAAGCCCAAGGATTCTTGAGCAGGATCTATTGATTTTTCTTCTTGCACACTTTTCTTTTTTAAACTTTAGTGGGTTTGAGCCAGTCTTAAAATCTTCTCTCCCATGTTCTTTCTTGTTCTTCTCTGGCAGTCGGCGTTTTCTGCAGACTCCATTGAATCCTTACAGTTACCTGGGTCTGTTGTGTCTCCCCCGTTACCAATTACCTGCCGGCCTTTTCAACCTTTCTCCCTCCTTTTTAGTCTCCATGCTAACCTCATTGCAGGCTTATTTCACCCTTGCCCAGTCCCCCCATGCAAGGCCTCCAGCCCTGCATTTTTTTTAGTCTTTGTTTTTTATCTCCTCCTTGCCTTAGGCCTTGGCGCCCCCTTCCCTCCCATGCTCAGTTTTTCATCATTCTTTGTCATTCATGTATTTGTTTGAATATTTGTTTGGGAGTATACTTTAAAACAAAAAAAAATGGGATTTTTTTGACACTTCTTGGTTTTTTTCACTTCTTTTGGAAATTCCATTAAATCAGCTGGCATCACTCTGACTCATTGTGATTAATGGGTTCATAGTAGTATTCCATAGTAAAAATACACCATTTAGGCATTCAATTCAGCAGAGTTATTTAATTTTTTATTTAGTTTTATTTAGTCTTCTTAAGTAAACTCTGTGCCCAACGTGGGGCTCAAACTCACAACCCCAGGATCAAGAATCATAAGCTCTACCAATGCGACCAGCCAGGTGTTCCAGCAATTCAGCAGATATTTATTATGTGGCTCTTAAGTGTCAGACATGGTTCTAGGCTCCGGGGCAACAGTATTGAACAAAACAAACAAAATCCTCTGCACTCTTAGGATTTACTTTCTGGTAGGGGAGTGGTGAAAAGTGAGGAAATAAGTAAGTAATACAGATAGGGTTTTACCAGTGCAATTTGAGTCTATGGCAGCTTTCTGAGTAGTGTATATGAAGTATTAAAGGCTAGAGATTATCCTAAATGTTACAAGCTACTATTAAGTCTGTGTTAGTATTAATCATTTGCAGGTAAAAGTAGAAACATTTTCATAAAGGAAAAAATAGAAAACAACCAGCTGGTAAATGTGGATATGGAGTTTTTCTGGGGATAAACTGATGAGCCTAAAAGGTCTTGGTAACAGAATTTGCTTTTTTTTTTTTTTTTTAAGTTGGTTCCACACCTAGCATGGAGCCCAATGTGGGGGCTTGAGCTCACGACCCTGAGATGAAAACCTGAGCTGAGATCAAGAGTCAGAAGCCTAACCTAAAGTAGCCAAGAATACTTTTGGGTGACATGGCAAAACTTCCAGGCCCATACAGAAGTCTTATTTTCTTTCTGAACTTCTATGTATTTATTATATTGCCCTGTGAATTATTGAGGTTGTCCTTATAGTAAGGCCTACTCTAAATTATTCATGCTGATGCTTAGGAAAATAATCTGGATCTTATAGAGTGGTTAAGCCTAGAGGGAAAAATGATGTCCCCATCCCACAAGGACAGATTTATATTGCTATGCAGCCTAGTTGGGCCTGCACTAACCCCTCTTGGTTGGCTCTAGAAGTAATGCAGTTAAAATAAACATTTCTGTTCTGAGTTTGTTTTTTTATATTGGATTGGTAATGAAATTAGAAATGTACCCTTTAGACACATACTCAACCTTTCTGTTCAGTTTGAAGGCTTGCTTGGCCTTACCCAGCTCCCATCATAATGGTATGTAAATCATTTATTAATAACCAGAATTTCATTGTAATGAATAAAGTGTTTTGCAAGAAAAGTTTTTTGGCATTTCAGTTACTAATGTTCCTTGTTTTTAAATTAAAAATAAAAAAAGCAACATGGAAGTTTATGTTTAAGTTGTATTTCTGAAGGTCTGGTGTAGAATATAAATGTCAGGAAGCTATCTAACTGTACTGGGATTCTTTTTTTTTTTTTTTTTTTTAAAGATTTTATTTATTTATTTGACAGAGGCACAATGAGAGAGGGAACACAAGCAGGGGGAATGGGTGAGGGAGAAGCAGGCTTCCCGCTGAACAGGGAGCCCGATTCGGGGCTCGATCCCAGGACCCTGGAATCATGACCTGAGCCGAAGGCAGACGCTTAATGACTGAGACACCCAGGCACCCCTGTACTGGGATTCTTTATCACTTCCTCTCCTGCCTTTTACTCTGACTCCCTCTGCCATCACACATGTGCTTAGTTGGGTTGGGTTCCAAATTTTTATTTACAAAACTAATACATAAGTTTTATGAAGTCTATGTTAATAGTACTGTGGAATCTAATGAGCATCTGTACCAGCAGAGCTGAAAAAGCATGTATTTCGTGTGTACCTTTCATTAAATGTGCTCCTCTCACAACATATCTTGAGGTAGTTTTTTGGTTTTTGTTTTGTTTTTTTAAAGATTTTACTTACTTATTTGACAGAGAGAGACGCAAAAGAGGGAATACTAGCAGGGGGAGTGGGAGAGGGAGAGCCCGATGCGGGGGTCAATCCCAGGACTCTGGGATCATGACCTGAGCTGAAGGCGGACGCCCAACAACTGAGCCACGCAGGCGCCCCACATCTTGAGGTAGTTAGCACAACTATTATTTTCCTTAATTTTATAAATGAGGAAATAAGGTTAAGAATACAGAGTTAACCAGTGACCAAGACTTGGTTTGAGCCATGGTTTCTGACTGAAAGTCTTTTCACTGTTCTTTTCACTGTAATATGCTGCCTTTCAACTGGAATGCATTTGTCATAAAGCTGAAGGATCTACAGTGCTATTTAGCCTGGAGAATGGAAGACTTAGGGGGGCATTGTTTCTCTTGTAATTGAAATAGTTGAAGGAATTTATTTTGTGTTGCTTTGGCAGGTATTCTGGTAAGTGGCAGTTCCAATTGCACTGACATTTGGCTGCATAAACTGCGAAAGAATTGAAGGAGCTGCCTCTTTCAAGTTACTACCTAGTTACAAAGGTTGCAGGGTGTCAAGGGATGATGAGTAGAGGATTAAACTTGGTGCCTGACTTGTTTTACCAAAGTCCTCTCTTCACTCGCTCCCCTTCTTTGCATCCTCCCTCTGCATCCTTTATTGCCTGAGCTCTTAGCTGAGCCTCTTCTCTTTCTCACCTCTTTTTCCTTAAACTACTCAGAGGCAAGTTTTAAATACAATGCTTTTTAAAATAACTGAAATTATCCCACTGGTGTCAGGAGCCTTTAGAGATGAACCGTTGTGAATATCTGATATCTAGCTAACTGAGGTTAGTGTAGGAACTTCCCGTTTCCGCTGATGTCTGATGATAAATAGCCCTCCCAGCCCTGACTGGAAGGCTTTTGAAAAGTGAGAAGGAGGACCTAACTACTTTTAAGGCTGTTCATTTGCTGTAGGGGCATCTCTGATTATTAGTTGTCCCAGAATCTGTCTCTTGATAACTTTTACTCACTAGTCCTATTACTGCTTTCCAGATCTTTTCAAATTTGAAGATAGCCATATTTTTTAAACAGTCTATTGAGTTGAAAGTCTCTCTTCTTTGACTTGTTTCCAGAGTTCTGTATTAGAATTTGAAGACTCCCATTTTCTAAGTTGGGAGTAAGATGCTGTGACATTTGTATGGGAATCTATCATTCTTAATATCTGCTACTAATAACCTTTTACCGAAATTCAAAATTTGCTAACATCATGTAGTAGTGTTGAGAAATTTTACTTTTTAAAAAATTGGGAACATTAGAAATAAACATATTTTACACGTTCTATTTTCTTTTTTTAAGATTTTATTTATTTGAGAGAGAGAGAACACGCACGAGATTGGGGGGTGCACAGAAGGAAAGGGAAAAGCTGACTTCCTCCTGACCCCGGGGTCATGACATGAGCCACCCAGGAAACTCCCCCCCCGTTTTCTTAATATCTGATTGGTTATGTTATACTGAAATTGTGACATGCGATTGAGCTTTATTGCTTGAACTTGGAATACATTACTCTTGCAGTGAAGCAAAACAGTACTATCCTAAATTGGCAACAGCAGAATCAGTGTAATTGAGTTTATGGTTTATCTCAGCATTTAACAAGGAAGGGTGGACCATGACATTCTGAACTCAGAAGGAAGTACTTTCCCACTGTTTTTCTCTTTTTCCCTCTTACATCCTTATCCTACCACTGAGTGAGCAGAAGTTCTACACTTCTGAAGTTACAGGATGTCTTATAACAGCAGTGAACTGCGTAATAGGTGGTTAATGGTCATGTCTAGAAGGAGTTTACTAGGATTTACTTATGACACCCATGTCCTTTTCAGCACTGATTCAGGCTGTTCACCTCATAGCTTTGATTTTTGTCTGTTTTTCAGGTGTTTGTTTCTATCCTCTGTAGAGTTATATGCTGGAGCAGGGCTGGCAGGGCTGGAGAGGAGGGAATGCTGTAAACCATACTTACTGTTGATATCCAAGACACGTCCCACCATAGTTAAATATCTCTGAACATAGAGTGCACCAGAGGCCCTCTGTAGTCTCACTGTACAGGCCACCCCTTGAGATAAAGAAAGTCCAGGGAGTTACCCAGTTGTGGTGGACTGGTGTGGGCTTTGGAGTCAGACCTACTCAGATCCCTGCTGTCACATTTGCCAGCTGTGAAGGCTCAGGCTATCCTTTTTACGGTGGACTTGATAATCATATCCATTTCCTTAAGATGAAGGAGGATTGAATGAAACGATGTGTGTGAAATTTCTAGCATAGCGCTTGTCATATAGTTGGCCCACAGGTTTTACTTTTCCTGTTTTTCCTCTTGCCAGGAAGGTTTCAGAGGGATGGGAGAGTGGTAGAGTTTGGCCATTAGGTTGTCAGTTTCTGCCAGGCAGCAAGGGGACCGAAGAAGGAGGTACAGGTAAGCATTGAAGCCTGGTGGCTCCTTCTCACATTTCATTCTGGGAGATCAGAGGGAGCCCTTCTTTGAGCTATCTGTCCTTTCCCAGGAAATGTGGATGGAAACCTGAGGGAGTTGTAATAGTCCTGTGGCAGAGACATTCCCTTCCTATCAGTCAATTCTGCTGAGTTGGCTTTTTCAACTCAACAGAATGTCTGTGGGGATATGGCCCTGTGTATGGTAAGGTACAGAAAGATGGAGATCTTCCCTTCCTCCCAGGCTTAAACTGGTTTCTAAGTCTTGGCACTATTAATATTTTGCTTTATATAGTTCTTTGTTGATAGGGGCTGTTCTGTGCATTGTAGGATGTTTCAACCATCACGGCCCTCTACACACTCGATGTCAGTAGCCCCACTACTCCCATCGTGGTAACCAGAAATGTCTACAAACAGTGCTAGTGCCAAAGGGGCAAAATTGCCCACTATTGAGACCACGACCTTATATTCAGTAGACATAAGGAAAAATTACTCCTCAGTAATTTTTATTTTCATTTTATCTAACCAGTGAAATGCTTGTTGAAGAAGATTTCACTTTTATTAAGCCAAATTCAAATTCGAGTCTTTTTTTTTAAGGGGGTGGGGGGAAGGGCAGAGGCAGAGGGAGAGGGAGAGAGAGAGAGAATCTTAAGTAGTCTTCACACCCATCGTGGAACTGGATGCAGGGCTCAGTCTTACAACCTTGAGATCATGACCTGAGTCAAAATCAAGAGTCGACTGCTTGACCGACTGAGCCACCCAGGCGCCCCATCTAATCTATTTTAACTTGTTTAGTTTAGAAAGACTTTGTGTTTATGCTGTTGATGAAACAATAATCTAAATTTTTGGTTTTTTGGTTGAACAGTTGGGGACTTTTTTATTATTTTTTAAAATGAGTTTTTCAGTGTAATTTATATACAACAAAATGCTTCCATTTTAAATGTACAGTGTAATGGGGTTTGAAAATGTGTATGGCCATATAAGCAGCACCTCAGTCCAAATACAGAGTATTTCCATAACCCCCAAAAGTTCTCTTATATCTTGTTCAATTTATTTCCCCTCTTGCACCCCCAGGCAACCATTGGTCTCTCTCTGTCACTATAGAAAAGTTTGCATTTTGTAGAACTTTATGTAAATGGAATGTATCAGGCTTCTTTTATTCCTTTTTAAGCTTTATTTATTACTTGAGAGAGAGCCGGGGCGAGGGCCAGAGGAAGAGGAAGAAGTCGGTTAAGTGTCTGCCTATGGCTCAGGTCATGATCCTGGGGTCCTGGGATCAAGTCCCACATTGGGCTCCCTGCTCTACTGGGAGCCTGCTTCTCCCTCTCCCACTCCCCCTGCTTGTGTTCCCTCTCTTGCTGTCTCTCTCTCTTTCTCTCTCCCTCCCTGTCAAATAAATACGTAAAATCTTAAAAAAAAAAAAAAAAGTTGCATGTTCTGACTGAGCCAGCCAGGTGGCTCTTTAAGCTTATTATTTATTTATTTATTTATTTATTTGACAGAGAGAGAGAGAGAGATCAAGATCACAAGTAGGCAGAGAGGCAGGGAGAGAGAGAGGAGGAAGCAGGCTCCCTGCCAAGCAGGGAGTCTGATGCAGGGCTCGATCCCAGGACCCTGAGATATGACCTGAGCCGAAGGCAGAGACTTTAGCCCACTGAGCCACCCAGGCGCCCCTAAGCTTATTTTTTTAAAAGGTTTTATTTATTTGAGAAAGAGAAAGAGAGCACGAGTTGGGTGTACAGAGGGACAGGGACAAGCAGACTCCACCCTGAGAAGGGAGCCCGACATGGGGGCTCTATCCTCGGACCCTGGGATCAGGACCTGAGCTGGAGGTAGACGCTTAACCTACTGAGCCACCCAGATGCCCCCCTCCCTTTAAGCTTATTTTTAGGGGTGCCTGGGTGGCTCAGTTGTTGGGCTTCTGCCTTCGGCTCAGGTTCTGACCCCAGAGTCCTGGGATCAAGCCCTGTATCAGGCTCCCCGCTGAGCAGGGAGAGCTTCTCCCTCTCCAGCTCCCCTGTGCTTGTGTTCCTCTCTTGCTGTCTCTCTCTGTCATAAATATCTTTTTTTAAAAAGCGCTTATTTTTAAAGGATTTTGTTACACTGTTACATTTGAACGATTAGTGAAATGCAAAGAAAATATTTCATTTTGTGTTTTAGGTCAGAGTTCATTATAAATGTAAAAATATATTAAATTGGTGTTTTTAATTAAAAATATGGCCAACGGTTTATTTTATGAATATAGCATTGTGCCGTTGTGTAACTGCCTGCCAAAACTCTGAGCATAAAGCTGTGGTTTGAAGGGGTCCTGAATAAACTTTTTCTTTTTGTTTTTCACAAACCTTGGCTGAGGAGGGAATGGTCAGAAGAGACTCAAAATTTCTTGCATTCTGGGAGTTTGAGTTTTGGGAACCAATTTGTTTTGGACTAAATCTGGAAAAATCATTCGTGTACTGTAGCCAGAAATTCTTTTAGGCTGTCCTTTCCAGCCTTGTCACTTGTCTGGAATGTTAAGTGTTGTCAGTTTAACGGCCTTTCAGCAGCTTATATTAAAAAGAGATCTCCAGAAATGGATCTGAAGAGGTCTTGGTATAAGATGAGGTTTTTTGAAAAAAAAGAGAGAGAGAGAGGGAAACCAAGAACAGAGGCTTAACTATAGAGAACAAACCAATGGTTGGTTACTAGAAGGGAAGTGGGGGGTGGGGAGAGTGCATTCAATAGGTAATGGGGATTAAGGAGTCCACTTGTGATGAGCACTGGGTGATGTATGGAAGTGTTGAATCACTATATTGTACACCTGCAACTAATATTGTATGTTAACTAACCGGAATTTAAATAAAACTTAAAAAAAAACCCTTAAAAAATAGTGGGTTTTTTTATTTGGAAAGCTACAAGGCGACTAACGGTTCTAAGTTTGAAAAATCTGGGGAGCCTCTAGTTTCTAAAAGATTTCCTTGTGTTAAATCTTGTAGAGTGGGCGCCTGGGTGGCTCAGTGGGTTAAAGCCTCTGCTTTCGGCTCAGGTCATGATCTCAGCGTCCTGGGATCGAGGCCCGCATCGGGCTCTCTGCTCAGTGGGGAGCCTGCTTCCTCCTCTCCCTGTCTCTCTGCCTGCCTCTCTGCCTACCTGTAATCTCTCTCTCTGTGTCAAATAAATAAATAAAATCTTTAAAAAAAAATCTTGTAGAGTAATAGAAATCATAAATTAATACTAGTGGGCTTCTCTCTGGCCAAAACCAAATGGACATGGAGTTGTGCTTTTGAATTTTTGTTGATGATAATTAACTCCTTTTCTTAGCATCTTGTCTATCAGTAGCTGTGGTTTAGTGGAAAGAGCACAGACTTTGGGCAAGCTGTTTACTTCTCTAACCCGTGTCTTCCTCCTTTCCAGCCACGTAGGGTGATGATGAGAATCAGGTGTGCTGGTGCAGCACTGTCCTTTCTGACAGGCTGATGGTCTCCCAGCAGCTTGCTCATAATTTAAACACCACCACCAGCAGAGTGTCTCTACCTCCTCATGACTGTCTCCCTTTAACAGAGCCAGAGTTTTGAAAAGGTCTTTATCCTTCATCTCCTCCGTTTTTTTTTTTCTTTCTTCTTTTTTTTTTTATCGCATTCTGCTGCAGTCTGACCTGGCCCCTGACCTTCCTCTTGGAGCTGTTAGCCCTTCTCTCCGTCAGCTCCTTACTGCTAACTTCAGTATCCACTTGGGCATGGTTGGTCTGTGTGGCCTTTCTCCTGTTGATGCTCGCTTCACAGAGCATGGCCAGTTGGAAAGGAGGAAGCTGGGAGGGAAAGTGGGGGGAAATCAGAGAGGTAGCTGTTTTTTCCTTCTTCTGTGACATGGGGGTGTTTAAGGGTGGTACACCCCTAGGGTAAGGAGAGGACACTGGGGGCAAAGTTCCTTCCGTCTCAGGGCTGGAGGTGGAAGTGGAGAAGAGGTGGATCTGAATGCCTCCTTTCCCCCTCAGTAAGTCATAATGTGTATCACTGATTTCTGGAAACATTGCCATAACAAGACAAACTACCGTATTAAATGTGCACATTAGTTGATAATCACACCCCGATTTTAGGCATGAATTAAAATCAGTGTCAGGGCACCTGGCTGGCTCAGTCAGAAGACCATGTGACTGTTGATCTTGAGGTCATGAGGTTGTGAGTGTGAGCCCCACGTTGGGTATAGAGATTACTTAAATAAATAAATAAACTTAGAAAAATCAGTGTTAAAAATGAGAAGGTATTGTGTTACAATAAAAGTAAGCATTTGAAAATTGTCACTAAGCATTATAATTGTCAGTTAGCCGCTTAGTAATCATTGAATTATTTTGGGCGGTAAAGGACTTTTTTTTTTTTTTAATTTTTATTCTTTGCCCAAGGGGTACAGGTCTGTGAATCATCAGGCTTACATCTTTCACAGCATTCACCAAAGCACAAACCCTCCCCAATGTCCATAACCCATCCACCCTATCCCTACCCTCCCACCCCCCAGTAACCCTCAGTTTGTTTTGTGAGATTAGGAGTCTCTTATGGTTTGTGTCCTTCCCCATCCCATCTTGTTTCATTATTTTTCCCTCCCTACCCCCCACGACCCCCCACCCTGCCCCTCAAGTTCCTCATATCAGAGAGATCATATGATAATTGTCTTTCTCTGATTGACTTATTTCGCTCAGCATAATACCCTCCAGTTCCATCCATGTCGTTGCAAATGGCAAGATTTCGTTTCTTTTGATAGCTGCATAGTATTCCATTGTATATATATACCACATCTTCTTTATCCATTCATCTGTTGATGGACATCTAGGTTCTTTCCATAGTTTGGCTATTGTGGACATTGCTGCTATAAACATTCGGGTGCACGTGCCCCTGAGGATCACTACCTTTGTGTCTTTAGGATAAATACCCAGTAGTGCGATTGCTGGGTCGTAGGGTAGCTCCATTTTCAACTTTTTGAGGAATCTCCATACTGTTTTCCAGAGTGGCTGCACCAGTTTGCATTCCCACCAACAGTGTAGGAGGGTTCCCCTTTCTCCGCAACCTCGCCAACATCTGTCATTTCCTGACTTGTTGATTTTAGCCATTCTGACTGGTGTAAGGTGGTATCTCGCTGTGGTTTTAATTTGTATTTCTCTGATGCCGAGTGATGTTGAGCACTTTCTCATGTGTCTGTTGGCCATTTGGATGTCTTCTTTGGAGAAATGTCTGTTCATGTCTTCTGCCCATTTCTTGACTGGGTTATTTGTTTTATGGGTGTTGAGTTTGAGAAGCTCTTTATAGATTTTGGATACTAGCCCTTTATCTGATATGTCATTTGCAAATATCTTCTCCCATTCTGTCAGTTGTCTTTTGGTTTTGTTGACTGTTTCCTTTGCTGTGCAAAAGCTTTTAATCTTGATGAAGTCCCAATAGTTCATTTTGCCCTTGCTTCCCTTGCCTTTGGTGATGTTCCTAGGAAGAAGTTGCTGCGGTTGAGGTCGAAGAGGTTGCTCCCTGTGTTCTCCTCAAGGATTTTGATGGATTCCTTTCTCACATTGAAGTCTTTTATCCATTTTGAGTCTATTTTTCTGTGTGGTGTAAGGAAATGATCCAGTTTCATTTTTCTGCATGTGGCTGACCAGTTTTCCCAACACCATTTGTTGAAGAGACTTTTTCCCACTGGACATTCTTTCCTGCTTTGTCGAAGATTAGTTGACGATAGAGTTGAGGGTCCATTTCTGGGCTCTCTTTTCTGTTCCACTGATCTATGTGTCTGTTTTTGTGCCAGTACCATACTGTGGTAAAGGACTTATGTGGATCCAGACTAAGCAGAGAGTTGTATGTCCAAAAGCATTTCACCTTGGCTTCTCTCCTTCCTCTCCCTGTTTCATGCATCTTGCATACACACCCACTTGCACATGTGCAGGGTTTTGACATGACAGGGCCCACGCTTTTCCTCTGAGTAAGCCTTGACTTCTTCAATGGAGTCTCACTCCAAGTCTAAAATGTATACATTTAAAGGCACTTTTCTGATTGTGTGTCATAATTCACAAAAGAAGGCTTAGAAACATATATGTGTTGAGGAATTCACTATTGGATCAATCTTTTGCATTATGATTTATCTAATTAAAACATTTCTTACTGAATTTCTTCAGCGTTCTATTTGGTTTTTGTACCCCACATGCTTTTATCAGATTGGTTTTTGGTTTTGATTCATTTAGTAACGTGTATTTACTGACTCCAGTGTGGCTAGTTTCCTAAATTTCAGTTTTCCATTGACTATATGATTCCTTCTCCTCAGTGTTTTAAGTCTGTTCTTATTTTACATTTTAATATAATCTCTACATTTCAAATATGGAGTTTGTGAAATAAGAGAGAAATGTATCTAGATCATTTGAGTTGAAACCCTTTTTCGATTTTTAGTGGGATGTTGATAGGCATAAAAAATCATACCTAATCAACAGTTTCCTTTTTAAAAGTAGTTTTGATTCCTGGTTCTGAATAGTTATAAATTATGAAATAGAATTTTTGAATTTCTGAAAGATCCTAATCCATCCTCCTTGCCTTATAAACAAGGCTCACAGAGTTAGCATGACGTATCAAGGTCATGTGGACTTGGTCAGGCTTGCGACCACAATCCAGGTCTCTTGATTATCATTCCAGTGAACTCTGTACCATATATTTTCAGTATTTCCTGATATATAATTTTCAGTGGGAAAGAACCAGAAGCAAGTGTTGTTTGTTGACATCTATGTGCAATAGTATATAATTTAATGTAAGTAGTGAGTATAAACAGTCTTTAGTCATTCCTTATAAAGGGTTTCTCTTACAAAGTGTCTTTTGAATTGCTGCTTTTATTTTAATAAGGCTATTAGTCATACTTGGGGCATGCAGAGTGTTCTTCTCTAGGTTATGATAGCCCACATTTATCCCATCTTTACTTTGGGTTCTCACACTGCTAAGCAGTTTAGGTTCATTACTTCATTTAATCCTCTCAACATCCTTATAAGGGAGGTAGCATTAGCAGCCCATTTTACCTATGAGGAAACTGAGATTTCAGAGAGGTTGAGTAACTTGCCCAGGGATACAGATTTGTTTGTGCAAGGTAGAAGAGCCTCCAGGATACTGGTTGTTTTAAAGAAGCACAGTAGTTTAAAAAATATCAATTAAATAACAATTAAATATAAGTAGTTTTAAATAGCAATACATTTTGCATAACAAGGAAAAAGAAGTTCTAATTGGAGGTGAATAGGAGGCGTTCAAAGGAAAAAGTAGTGACAAGATCCTGGTGTGGCTGGGGGTGCCCAGGTGGCTCAGTTGCCTTCAGCTCAGGTCATGATCCCAGGGTCTGGGGATGGAGTCTGCTTTGGGCTCCCTGCTCAGTGGGGAGCCTTGTTTCTCCCTCTACCTCTGCGGTTCCCCCTACTTGTGCTCTCTGGGTCTTTCTCTCTCTGTCTGTCAAATAAATAAAATCTTAAAAAAAAATCCCGGTGTGACTGTAGGAGGAAGAGTAGTTGCCATCAGGTTCCTGTCCCACATGTTGCCCGGGGTGAAGGTGCTTCTCATGAAGGGTGGGGCCTTAGCTCTCTAGCAGTTCCCAGGACACTCTGTGTTCTCCATGCAGGGTAGTTCCTTCTTGATGCAGTATCCTGACAATAAAGATAAATTTTCAAGGTCCTTTCAGCATTATTTTTGAAACTTGATTGGTGTGCTCCCCATAGGTGGGTGGTTGGTGAGGATGGAATTTCTGAATCACTGAGATAAATTGCCATCCCTAATCTTGGGTTGTTGCACCTTTTTTTCCCCTGACCTTTGCACGCTGTCAAGGTGAATTCCCTGGAATGACTGTATCAGGATTTTTGTTCTTTTTCTTTGTCTGTACATGTTATTTTGTCCAGGAACTCTACAGTTAGGTTTTATCAGCTCCTCTCATAGGAGAGAAAACAGAGTTGCAAAGATAGAAAGTGATTAATAAGAGTCTGCCCACAGTCACACAGCTTGTATGGCAAAGCTGGAGCTTGAACCCAGCCCTCCTGATTTTAGTTCAGTATTCTGCTACTGTTTCTGAGACCTGGAGGGACCCTTGTCATTGCTCTGACCTATGTAACATGAAAATTCCGTGAATTTTGCTGAGGTTTTTGGAGTCAGAAACTACCTATAAGATTCCTTAGAATCCAATCTCCTTGTATTATAGATGAGGATCCTGAGTGGACATGTGACTTAGGTTAAAGACAGCACTTGTTTGAGGGAAAACTGTGGATTTTAAGTCAAAGTCAGAATTTTAAGATATCCTAAAGGTTGAAGCCTTGAGCTGAATTGGACCAAATGAAAATTTTATCAGATAAAGGTGTAAATTTTTTCAGAATATAAATTACACAGCTATGAAAAGGAGAACAGTGAGGTGTTTACAATTTCTTCAACATTTCCGTGTGTTTGAAAATTTCTGTAATAAAATGTTAGGGGGGGAAAAAAGAGAAAAAGCAGTTTAGTGGCCATTTGCGTGAAAAGGACCTAGGAGTATTAGGTAACTGTGAACTCAATATGTGCTTCTCATAGCTCCTAGACAAGCACCTTTTCTTTAGATTAAGTTAAGAGGAGCTTCAGTGTCTAGATAAGGGAAGTAAGAGTCATACTGAGCTCTGCTTGCTAGACCAGATCTGTGTAGCATCTGTGCCCAGTTCCGAGGGCCTATGTACCATGTTGCCAATAGACACAGATGGTGTGGAATCTGGAGGCGTGGCTGGAGAGTCATGGGGTTGATAAGGAAGAAAGGCAGGCATAGAGTACCACTGTGGTGGTCTTCAGATCCTGGGAGAGCTGTGGGATGAGAGTAGTACTTTTTTTTTTTTTTTAAAGATTTCATTTATTTGTGAGAGAGAGCATTGCAGGGAGGAGCAGAGGGAGGGGACAACCAGACTCTTCACTGAGCATGGAGCACTGAGCATGGAGCCCAGTGCTGGGCTTGATCTCACAACCCTGAGATCATGACCTGAGCTGAAATCAAGAGTCTGATGCTTAACCGACTGAGTCACCCAGGCACCCCAAAGGTGGTACTTTTGAATGGAGAGCTTGAAGTCAGGTCAGAGGAAGAGAGTTAGAGGGAAGGAGATGCCCATCAGGCTTTCTCATGTCTGAGCGCTGCCAGCATGTTATGCCCCTTCAGCTCATCCTCCACACCAGCACCAGGTTCGTCTTTAGGATTTGTAAATCTGAGTTAGGGTTGCACTGACTTTAGTCTGTCTGTAGTCTGCCATCCTGTTTTGGACAAAGGCCAGAGCTTGACTGGCGTGCTGGGCCCTTTCCCACTAGTCCTCATTTTGACATTTCTGTATTCTAGGCAGACCCAAGTTCTTGGAGTCCTTCAAGTGAGCCCATACTTTCTCACAACTCTGTGAGGTGTACCTCTCACCCGGTTCCTGAGAGGCAGAACCGAGGACCAGCTCTTTCTACTGCTACTGTGCCTTGTATTATCTGTTTACCTTATTTTACCAGTAGAATTTATGAAGGATGGTGTCCTCTTCACTGTTTATGTATCTTGTTTCTCCCACTAAACTGCGAGCTCCTTGAAAGTAGTAGGTATTTTTGTCTTAATTATCTTTATGTGTCCCTGTTATTTATTTATGCCTTATCTAAGTAGTGTCCTAGAGAACTGGCATTTCCCATGGCACGAAGTAAGTATTCAGTGAATGTTGAGGAAATAATGACTTGCTTCAGAACTTTTTAGTAGTCAGTGTCCTCCAACAGTAGATGTTTGTAACTAGAAGATTTTTTTGTTAGTGATGTTGCATGCAGAATTTCTTATAAATGGCCTCCAAAATATTTACCATTTTTAAGAGTCTGTGGTTTGATTTTTTTTTTTTTCAAGTACTCTCTGCACCCAACATGGGGCTTGAACTCACGACCCTGAGACCAAGAGTTGAATGCTCTACCAGCTGAGCCAGCCAGGCGCCCTGTGGCTTGACTTTTAAGTAATATTTTGTCTACCATATCTGGCAGGTAAGAGACGGCCTTTGTTTGTTTTCGTCAGTAGGTTTTAATTATGTGATCTCCTTGTAGCTGTAAAGGAAACTCAAGCTTCCTGTGTGGCTGTGGATGTGTAATTAGCTTTAGGCAGGGCTCCTGGAACTGTAAATCCTGTCCAGGGGAGCCCAAGTACAGGGACATCCTGGTAAGAGTTCTGGCCACCCAGATTGCAGCCTTCTTAATGCAGGGTTATTTCTGTAAAATGAGGGCAGCTGTGTCTCTGCCCATGCCTAACAAATAATTATTTTAAATGAAAAAGTAGCAGGTATCTATAAATTAATATGATTACAGCTGAGAATTTTATTTTTATAGCTGTAACTTAATACGTACTGATTTAAAACTGGTGATAAATTTTGTGCTCTAAAAAAGATAGATTTTATATTAAATAACATGACAGTACCTTCAAAATGGAAAAAGTTTGATCAAGAGTAGCAGCACTGATCCAAAGGACAAGTAGGTAAATCTAGAAGGGACAGATTGAGCAGTATAGTTTTAGTATTGTTACATTTTGTTCATACCTTGTGAAATATTTGTTGAGATGAAAACTACACATTCCTCATGAAGTTCTTGTGTATGGTTGCCCTGGGGACTGTTTGGGGCAGTGGGGAGGGTATGGGGTTTGGATTCATACTGCTGTCACTAAAGAATGTTGACCCAGGGAGAGTGAGTTATATTCTCTGAGCCCCTGGTCAATGCCTTTATGGGCTCTTGTGAGGATTCAGTGAACTGTACCAGGTACAGCACAGCTGGGACATGATACCTGCCCCATGGGAGGAGCTCAAGGCCTTCGGTGTCTTTCCCTATTTTGGGATCCGTGCATCAGTTTTGATGTTTTAAGAAATATTATTTGAGAAATACATCTGACATACATCATGGATTTATTGTAGTTTGAGATTATTCTTAGTATTTATGGAGGCAGGATCCATACTATTATTGTGAGGAGAACTACTTTTTATTCCTCCCAAACTTGACTTCTCTGGACTATGGGTAGGTTTTGTTTTGTTTTGTTTTGTTTGTCTTTTAAGATTTATTTGACAGAGAGTCACAGCAAGAGAAGGAACACAAGCAGGGGGAGTGGGAGAGGGAGAAGCAGGCTCCCTGCCGAGCAGGGAGCCCAATGTCGGGCTCAATCCCAGGACCCTGGGATCATGACCTGAGCCGAAGGCAAATACTTAATGACTGAGCCACCCACGTGCCTTTGGGCCAGAGGTAGTGATGGGTTCTGATGACAGCCCAGAGCAGGACTGGGGAAGAAATAGTAGTAACTTACACCACACCCCTTTTTTCAACTTTCTTTCTTTATTATTTTTTTAAATTTTATTTATTTATTTGTCAGAGCACAAGCAGGGGGAGGGGCAGGTAGAGGGAGAAGCAAGCTCCCCACGGAGCAGGGAGCTCGATGCTGGACTCAACCCCAGGACCCCAGGATCATGACCTGAGCACTGAAGGTAGATGCCCAACCAACTGAGCCACCCAGGTGTCCTTTTTTTTCCCCCCCGATTTTCAGGCACTTGAAGTGCTATGAACTGTGCGGGTCCTTTCCCTCCACTCTAATCTCACCCATGCTCAGGGGACTCTAGAGGCTCTCTAGGCAGAGTTAGCGATTCCTCTGTCTTAACCAGGTAGGGGCCAAGATCTGGTGAATTAGAATCTGTTTTTGAGGCTCTGCCCTTAGATAATGGTCATTTTAGAATATCGTGGAAGCTTTTTTCGTTGTCTCAATGGTTGGTGGTTGCTGTTGAAATTTAGTAAGTAGGGGCCATGGAATTTTAGATTCAGTGAAGTGTTGGTTCTGCAGAATCAAAACATTTCCTGTGACTTGCCACAACTTTGGAATATCTTGCTGAATAATTTACGGAGATAGAAAAAAACTGTTTATGACTGAGCCTAGAATCTAATTCCATTTTATACAAAGAAGGCATTTTTTTTAAGAAGGCATTTTTTAAGTGTAATTTTGGTATAGATGGAATTTTCCAGGAATGCAGTTATTGTAGACATCGAGAAATTGTTTTGTTTTCAGCTTTACCAAGTGTATTAGTCAGGGTTCTCCAGAGGAACAGACCAGTAGGATCTACACACACACACACACACACACACACACACACACACACACACACACACACACACACACACATGCATGCACGCACGCACACAACGAGATTTATTATGAGGAGTTGGCTCACATGATCATGGAAGCTAAGAAGTACCAGGATCTGCAGTCAGCAAGCTCAATACCCAGGGGAGCCAACAGTGTAAGTTCCAGTCTGAGTCTGAAGGCCTGAGAACCAGGAGAGCTGATGGTGTAAATTCAAGTCTGAAAGTTGGTGGGACTGAGACCCAAGAAGAGCCAATTTTTCAAATGGAGTCCAAAGATGAGAAAAGACCAGCAACTCCAACTCAAGGAGTCAGGAATCTCTGTGAATTCAAATGTTAATCTCATTCAGAAACATCCTCATGAAAAAAACCTAGCAAAACAGATCTTATTCAAAAAAAAAGGAAAAAAAAAGAAAAGAAAAGAAAAAGAGGGCATCTGGGTGGCTCAGTGGATTAAAGCCTCTGCCTTCGGCTCAGGTCATGACCTCAGGGTCCTGGGATCGAGACCCACATCGGGCTCCCTGCTTGGCAGGGAGCCTGCTTCCTCCTCTCTGTCTGCCTGCCTCTCAGCCTACCTGTGATCTCTCTCTCTCTCTCTGTCAAATAAATAAATAAAATCTTAAAAAAAGAAAAAAAAGAAAAAGAAACATCCTCACACCCAGAATAATTTAGCCAAATGTCTGTGCACTCCATGGCTCAGTCAGGTTGGCATAAAAAATTAACCATCACACTAAGAGTGATTCATCCTTTTAGAAAATCACATTGTTGATAGCATGCATGATAGATGGCATGCTGTCTAAGTTGCAGTACTACCAAGTGCCCAAGTCAAGACTGTCTGTAGTCAGATTCACAGTGATTTAACTTAGAGGTATGGATTTCTTACTGTTTTATTCCTCAGATAGTCTTGCTTGAAAATTCACATATTGAAATTCACATTTATTTTATTACAAATTACTTTTATTTTTTATGTTTTAGTTGCCACATTATGTAGATATTTTTAGAACGTATCTGTGTGTTTATAATAAATAGGTTAGCTTTGATTTCCACTTCAGTAGTAAAGGTTTATTTCCATATTTGCTGGAGAAAGGGAGCTTTGGGTCCAATGTTGGTGAGGATGAGTGGTCTAAGATTTAAGATCTCAAGCTGCCAGTTTCTTGGACCAGTGTGTATCTCAGCATTTTTAAAGCTTTTGGCTATGCTGCTTGTCTTCTCTCTGATCTTTACAGAACGTAGTCCTTCTCTTTATCTTGTCAGGTATTTTATAATATTCGGTTCTACTTTCTAGGAGTCCTTGTTTGATGTTCATTAGGTTTTTTTTTAAGATTTTATTTTGAAGTAATCTGTACACCCAACTTGGGGCTCGAACTCATAACCCCGACATCAAGAGTTGCATGCTCTTCCAACTGAGCCAGCTAGGCTGCCCAGGTGTTTTTTGTTTTTGTTTTTGTAACCATTTTATTTTATTTTATTTTTTAAGATGTTATTTATTTATTTGACACAGAGAGAGAGATTACAAGTAGGCAGAGAGGCAGGCAGAGAGACAGGGGGAGGAGGAAGCAGGCTCCCTGCTGAGCAGAGAGCCCGATGTGGGCCTCAATCCCAGGACGCTGAGATCATGACCTGAGCCGAAAGCAGAGGCTTTAACCCACTGAGCCACCCAGGTGCCCTTGTAACCATTTTATTAAGATATAATTCATGTGCTGCACAATTCACCCATTTTAAAGTGTAAAAATTCAGTGGTTTTCAGTATATTCACAACCATTATCACAATCTGATTCCAAAAAAATCCCAAAAAAGAAACCCTGTATCCATTAGTAGTCAGTATCCATTCCTGCTACCCTAACCTCTGACAACCTCTAATTTACTTTTGTCTCTATGAATTTGCCTGTTCTAGAGAATTTGTATGAATGGAATCATACAATACATGATTCTTTGTGTCTGGTGTCTTTTATCTGGTATAATGTTTTCAGGGTTGTACTATGTATTGGTAGTTCATTTCTTTTTTACGCCCAAATAGTATTCCATTGGATGGATATAGTGCATTTTGTTTATCCATTCATTAGTTGATAGATATTTGGAATTGAAACAAAAAGTTATTTTGTATGCACGTGGCATGTAAATAGAATTATGTGATTGTAATATGTATCCAGTAAGTAACACATGTTGATAAGTAAAAATTTAAATGCTGACAAAGAATTCTGTTATAATTTAATTTGGGAGAATTTTTTTTTTTTAAAGATTTTATTTATTTATTTGACAGAGAGAGACAGATCACAAGCAGGCAGAGAGAGAGGAAGAAGCAGGCTCCCTGCCGAGCAGAGAGCCTGATGCGGGCCTCGATCCCAGGACCCTGAGACCATGACCTGAGCCGAAGGCAGAGTCATTAACCCACTGAGCCACCCAGGCGCCCTAATTTGGGAGAATTTTTTGAGGTGGTTTGGGTTGTTTCCAGTTTGTGGCTATTACGAAAAATGTGTTTGTGGACACTGTATATAAGTTTGTGGACAAATGCTTTTATTTCTCTTGGGTATAAATCCAGCAGTAGACTTGCTGGATCATATGGTACCTCTGTGTTTAAGCATTTGAGGAAATGGTTTTATATTCCTTCCAGCTGCATGTAAGAGTTTTAATTACTGCACATCTTTTACAATATTTGTTACCATCCCCTTTTTTTTTTTTGATTTTTAAAAAAGTAATCTCTACACCCAATGTGAGGCTTGAATTTATAGTCCCAAGATAAAGAATTGAACGCTCCACCACCTGTGCCAGCCAGGCACCCCTCTTTTTGATTATAGCCATCCTATTGGGTGGAAAGTGGTAGTTCATTAGGTTTTAAGTGGTAATAGCAGGAAAGGGACAGTCTGTTACGTCATCTGGTATGGTAGCTACCATGTACCTTTACGTTTAAATTGGTTAAAATTAAATAAAAAATGCAATTCCTCAGTCACACCAGCCACATTTTAAGTGCTCAGTAGCCACAAGTGGCTAGTGGTACTTACTGTATTGGACAGCACAGATATACCTAAAGCATTTTTATAGTTGCAGTAAGTTCGATTGGATGATGCCTGTCTAGGAAGAGTTAATTTAGATGAGTAGGCAGAGAATGGTAGAGGGTCTGAGTGGTGTAGAAAGGAGTGTGGGAGTGGAATTTGGAGAAGAGAAGAAAGAAACTTCAGGGAGCCATCTACAAGATATGAGACTTAGAAAAGAGCAGGTAAATAAAAAAGGAAAGTGAAAAGTTGAAGCTATGATTCTTAGGAACTTGATTTTTCCACAGTACTTTGAGTTAGCGATGGATCCAGTGTCATTCCTTCATTTTGTAGGTGAGAAAAGCGTAGATTTGTTGCGGCGGTTTTGCTTTGGTTGCTGTTAATAACAGCGTTCTTTTTGCTCAAAGGCCTTATCATGTTGAGGGGTGGAGCAGAGCCCCCTTCGCCCTGTCTCACTGTTCCTGCCACCAAACCAGTTGGTACAGTTTATATTATGTCAAGGCAAGATAAATCTGGAGTGTTTGAGCTCAGTGTCGGTAAAGTACTCATTAAGGCTATCGGGATGAGCCTTTTCTTTTCCAAAAGGTTATTCTATAAGTTTATTTTTATTAGTATGTAGAAATCTTCACAGAATAGAACAACCTTTTCTTGTGCTCATTGTAGTTTCTCAAGAGTCATCATACACAAAACTGCTTACATTCAAATAGGCTTTCATTTTTGTGAAAGCCAACCTGGTGTGTGACATCTTTCCAAACCTGATACTACTTATTGTAGGGATCGCTTTTCTAGCTTAGTTAATATTTTTAAGGGTTTATGTGGGTGTAGTTTTGTATGCTACCAGTGTTACTTCAAGTTGTCTAAGCTATGAAATCAAGCACAAGCTCTTTAGGTGGTAATCTTGTCACATTCCTTATAGGTATATAGATGGCCTTGTTTTCTGAACCAAAAATTGATGTTTATGTGCTTCTTTCTTTTTAATTTTATTTATTTATTTGAGAGAGGGAGCGCACATGAGAGAGAGAGCATCACCAGAGTGAGGAGCAGAGGAAGAGGGAGAAGCAGACTCCCTGCTGAGCCCGTAGCCTGATGTGGGCTCAATCCCAGGATTCTGGGATCATGACCCCAGCTGAAGGCAGATGACCAGCTGACTGGGCCACCCAGGCATCCCTGAGGTTTATGTTCTTTTTTTTTTTTTTTTTTTTTTTTTTAAAGATTTTATTTATTTATTTCACAGCGGGAGAGAGATCACAAGGAGGCAGAGAGGCAGGCAGAGAGAGAGAGGGGGAAGCAGGCTCCCTGCCAAGCAGAGAGCCCGATGCGGGCCTCGATCCCAGGACCCTGAGATCATGACCTGGGCTGAAAGCAGAGGCTTTAACCCACTGAGCCACCCAGGCGCCCCCTGAGGTTTATGTTCTGATAAGGAATTTTGATGCTGCCTCTTGATAAAAGAGATATGCTGGGAAATATATTTAGATCCTAAATGTTGGAGTTTCTCAGATGTTCTCTTGGTGTATGTGAGGTTATCACAACAGATACTTGAAATTAGGACTATGCCGGACAATTTGGAAAATATGATCACCCTTAAATACCTGCAGAATGGCTAATTCTCAGATACCAGGATGATTATTGCCTCATTACATGCTAAAGATAATATATGCTGTGTTGTAGTTAGCCAGTTCCATTAGAGATCTAGGATATTCCTTTTTTTTCTTATAGAGAGTGAGTGCATGTGCTCCTGCTTGTGTGTGTGTGGGGGTGTGTGTGTGGGAGGGAGGGGTAGAGGGAGAGAGAATCTTAAGCAGGCTCCAGGCTCAGCGTGGTGCTTGATTTGAGCTCAGTCTCAGGACCCTGAGATCATGACCTGAGCCAAAATCAGGAGTCAGACCTTCAACTGACAAAAAGCCACGCAGGTGCCCCTAGGATATACCTTTTAATGACTGAACTGGAATGTACAAAGTGTTTCAGGTTAGTAACATTCAAG
Source organism: Ailurus styani (assembly GCA_002007465.1). NCBI lineage: Eukaryota > Metazoa > Chordata > Mammalia > Carnivora > Ailuridae > Ailurus > Ailurus styani. Next base: position 1,695,668 of record LNAC01000325.1, on the reverse strand, counting down.
GAGGAAGGCTTAAACGTGGGGTGCATTCTGATTAACAAGTCTAAGAGCTTTTCAACTTTTTATTTTCTGTATCAATATCTAGCTTTCAAACGTTTTTATTTATTGCATGGTAAAATTTTTCAGAAACAAATTTCTAAAGACCTGTCTTCCAATTGTGTTCTCATTATAATGTCATTTCTTTCCACAGATTTGTTTGTAAATGCATCACGAAGAGGCAACCCAGAATGAAGAAAGCAAGCAGGAGTGTTGGCTCAGTGCCTAAAGTGTCTGGGATAAGCAAAACGCAAACAGAAAAAGCTAAACCTGAAAACAGTTCTTCAACATCTACAGGAGGCAAACTCGTAAAACCTGGAACAACAGCATCATTGTCAAAGGTATTAACGTGGCAATGTTTGAAGATGTGATGGATTTTAGGAGGAGTCAATCTTAATAGGATGTTTGATTTATTAAATAAACATTGTTTAGGGTTCGCCCTCTGCTGGTGCTGGGAACACATAGTCTTTGAAGAATTCACAGTGTGGTAGACTTGGTGTGTTTGGTCTGGCTTTACAAATGAAACCAAATAGTAGACTTGTTTATGAAACATATCATTGAGCACTTGCGTTGTGCAAGGCTCTTGTGGTGGTTGAGCTGAAGTTAGTCTTTCTTCAAGGAACTTGTGATATAATGGGGGGAGGTTGTCACATATATGTGTAACTAAAATACATCCGAAAAAGTCAGATTCCCTGAGGGAGCAGAAGGACAGTGTAAGCATTTCAGGAAAACATTGTTGCTAGCCTGGGAAGGTTTTACAAAAAGAGTGTTTGTGGTAAGTCTTAAAGGATGACCAACAATAACATTCCTGAAACCCCTCGGTAGGGTATTTTTATTCCCACTCCACTCCCTTGCACACCATAAGCTGTTATTCTTTTCCTGACAACTGATCCTGTATGAATCCATTAAAATTGGGTGATATTAACTTAGAGCATAACTAGTTTTTTTACACTGTTTTCGAGGCTGGTTTAGTTTGTTTGGTTTTTTTTTTAAGGATTTTATTTATTTATTTGACAGAGAGAGACACAGCGAGAGAGGGAACACCAGCAGGGGGAATGGGAGAGGGAGAAACAGGCTTTCCTGCAGAGCAGGGAACCTGATGGGGGGCTCGATCCCAGGACCCTGGGATCATGACCTGAGCCAAAGGCAGACACTTAATGACTGAGCCACCCAGGCGCCCCTGGTTTAGTTCTTGTTAGTACAGGATGGTGACTGTTTGCTTCAGAAGCAGACAGGCCCTGAGTATGTATGCATGTGCTTCACAGCACCATGATCAGAATGAAACGAGGAATGTATGGAAGTGGTTAGCTCAGAGTCTGGCACATGGCAAAGGCTTCATAAATACCAGGTAGTACCATTTTTTTTTAAGATTTTATTTATTATTTATTAGAGAGAGAGAGAGAGAAAGAGAGCACACGAGCAGTAGTGAGGGGCAGTAGTGGGGCAGAGGGAGAGGAAGAAGCATGCTTCTCGTGGAGCAGGGAGCCCGACTCGGAATTCAGTCCCAGGACCATCAGGATCTGAGCTGAAGGCAGATGCTTAACCGACTGAGCCACTCAGGCACCCCGGATAGTAGCGTTTTTATTGATTATCTCTAGAAACTTTTACCGGCTCAGGACTGATTCCTGAAAAGAATAGTCTTTTTCTGTGGGTGCTCTCAGTGTCTGTGTTGGTTTGGACCACCAAGGGACAAGATGACTCCGGGCCATTTTCCTACTGATCAGATCTTAGATTTATTGTACAGAGACCACACAGTCTTCTAGTCTTTCTCAGTGCAGAATCCACGTATTTGTTGTTTGCTTGTTTGTCCTGGGAATTTTGTGTTTTGCTACTTTGACTCTGTGGAGAAAACCTGGAGAGGGTTATTAGTCTCATAGGGAGTAACCAAGCACTGTTTCAGACATGATCCGTTCACAAGCCTTTTGTCCAGGCAGGGCTTTGATAGCTTGTGGCTTAATTATTTTAAGAAGCACCTCATGGAACAGCTAATGAGGGACTTCCTTATATGTGTTGAAAGATCTAGCTGGAAATGCTGGTTTTTCTATTTCAGGGTTGTCAAAACTAAACCCAGACTTACTCCACGGGCTTGGAGGTGCCCCCAGATTTTCTCCTTGCTACAGTTTTGATGAGCTACTAGGTGTCATCCTGTGGCCCAGAGGATGGTACCAGGAATAGACCTTTGCCCTACTTCTAGAGTCAACACCTTGAATTACTTCCTTGATGGCAGTGCTGCCACTCTTTTGTGTAAGATAGCTGGCATTTTCTGACCTAACTGGTTACTCACTTGCTGGGGGTGTCTTCAGAGCGGAGTGCCTTTGTGACTGGGTGACCTGCTATTTACATGACTGGAAGAACAGGTTGAAACATTGGCAGTGGATGTTTTCTAATGCTTTTCTTCTGTTGCCTCCTCATCAGTGGCAGGCAGGGTCTTTGAAGGTTTATTGTGAAGTGTGCCCTGAACAGGCATGTCATATTTTCTGAGGCCTGTATCTGGAGTTGATGGTAGTTTGGTTTTGAACAGTGAGTACTTTTTCATTGTAAAGCAAAAACAACTGTATATCTGCTGTGTGCCAGCACATGCCAGCTGTCCACCGCTTTGGCTGTCCTTTGTTGTCGCACTTAAGTGTGGGTGTGTGTGTATGTGGTATAGTGAGGAGGGTCTTAGAAGAGGCAAAACTGGGGCGCCTGGGTGGCTCAGTCGTTAAGCATCTGTCTTCCACTCGGGTCATGGTCCCAGGGTCCTGGGATCGAGCCCCGCATTGGGCTCCCTGCTTGGCAGGAAGCCTGCTTCTCCCTCTTCCACTCCCCCTGCTTGTGTTCCCTCTCTCGTTGTGTCTCTCTCTGTCAAATAAATAAAATCTTTAAAAAAAAATAGGCAAAACTATTGCTTTTACTTAAGAAGGGAGATGTAAAAAGTCACTGATAGAAATTGAAATGAGGGGACGCCTGGGTGGCTCAGTTGATTAAGCAACTGCCTTTGGCTCAGGTCTGATCCCAGAGTCCTAGGATTGAGTCCCGGATTGGGCTCCTTGCTGGGCAAGGAGCCTGCCTCTCCCTCTGCCTCTGCCTGCCACTCTGCCTGCTTGTGCTCTCTCAATCTCTCTGACAAATAAATAAATAAAATCTTAAAAAAAAAACCAGAAATTGAAGTGAGAAGACAAAGAAGGAAAAAAAGAAAATAGTGAAAATGAACAAGAATCGAGAAGATCAAAAGGGCTCGGAGACCCCCACAAACTTAAGTGTTATTTTCTTTTCCTAAGTTTTCATATTTCATTGTGATTTCTCTAGCATTTGGATACTTCCCACAACTTGAATTCCTGTAACCGTGATAGAGCATGATGACTAACCAGATGAATGAAGCCTTTGGCTTTTAGTCATATAGATACCGTGTACACATACTCCCCCATTCATGTGGACACCCACATGTGTGTCTGTCACTGCGCAGTATTCAACACTTTTCTTACAGTGGCAGGCATGGGATATACATTTCTTTACCTCTTTCATTTCAAATATTGTTTAAGGCTAGATCTAGCTGAGGTGTAGGAGAAAGGACCTTTTTCACGAGAGCACCTCACTGCTGATTGGAGTTTTTGTAGATGTAAAGTACAGCATGACTACTGTTCAGTGAGTTTTGAGGAAATTGTTTCCATTCTTTTTTTTTTTTTAAAGATTTTATTTATTTATTTGTCAGAGAGAGAGAGAGAGAGAGTGAGCGCACAAGCAGGCAGAGTGGCAGGCAGAGGCAGAGGGAGAAGCAGGCTGCCTGCAGAGCAAGGAGCCCAGTGTGGGACTTGATCCCAGGACCCTGGGATCATGACCTGAGCCGAAGGCAGCTGCTTAACCAACTGAGCCACCCAGGCATCCCACTTGTTTCCATTCTTATGAGTAGCTTTGGCATCTGGTTTGGGGCCTTTGTATGGTTAGTTCTTTGTCATAGTGAGCAGAGAGGATTATTTGCCACCGAGGGATGGCCTCCTATATGCCTGCGCTTTGGAGGTTTCACACGCTGTTCAGGTGTTCCTGGTTAATCCTTGTAGAAGTAACACACTTTTTCAGTGTCCCAAGAATACTTTTTTCTAAAAGTTAATAGATGAGAATTGGTAAATAGCAGTTACTTCAGTTAGAATCTGTCTAAATAATTGATGACTCTCAATGATTATTTGTTATTATACCTTTTCAGTGTGAAAATTAGTTAACTGTATGATTGAATAATCCATCTCTGAAACTTGAAAGGCAAAATTTAAAAACTAACCTTAAATTTTGAGTTAATGCAGACAATGAAACTTGGACTTTACCTTGAGAAGCATGGATATGTTGGTTGTATTATTTCATCATTTGTATCTAGAAGGTTTTTTATTTTTAACAAATTTAACAAATTTTTAAATTTTTAAAATTTGATATTATTTTTGGTCTTATATTCTTTTATCTATATGCAGATCTGTTTTATGTACAATAATGGTTCCATCAAATAATCATACCATGGCCTTCTACTGGTAATCTTTCCCAAGATAGATTTAGGTGAAATTAGATATTTACACACTCCTGTGGAGTACCACACTTGAGACTTCGTGACTGATTTCAGTTTTGAGGCCATGCACACAATTCACAATATACACAAACTGGGTTAAGCCAATAAGAGTGGACTGAAAGGAAGCATAGGACTTGGAATGAGTAAACTGTGTATTTTGCTTGCATGGGAGCCACCACATGACCAGCAACTCTTTGACTATAGTGTGTGGGCTTCTGAAAATCTATAGCAATGGCCCGGTGGGTGGACAGACAGCAGGTATGACCTGCTGGAAGCTTCGCTGAGGGCTCATTTCTTCACCACCTCCCCTTTCTTGGATTCTTACTTCAGTTTGTAATCCACTGGGGCAGCCTTGATTGCATCTTTGGCCAGGGAGCAGTGCAGTTTCACGGGGGGAAGGCAGAGGTCCTTGGTGATGTCTGTGTTCTTGATGGTCTAGGCTTCCTCTGCTGCCTTCACTTTTACTCATTCAGTGACTAATGAGCTGGAGGCAATAGCAGACCACAGCCAAATGTTTTAAACAATTTCATTACATCACCACCACATGCTGGAGCTCCCACCAATCCAGTTCCAACATTTTTTTGTGTCTTGTCAACGGACCCCACGTTTCTAGGATTTTCATAATGATCAACACCTTATGACAGAGTCTGGCCAGAGCAGAAAGTTCACTGGCAGGCAGGCTATGGGTCTGCAGCAGCAGGGTTAATACTGCCCACCTCAGACGGCAAGCTCCAGCCACTGCCATCTTCTGGGCTTGTGCCTGCACAGCAATTTTAATTATTATTTTTATTAAGTAATCCCTATACCCAACATGGGTCTTGAACTCATAACCCTGAGATCATGAGTTGGATGCTTTATCCACTGAACCAGCCAGGTGTTCCTGTATCTGGAAGATTTTTACCAAACGCTTTGCATTTTATTTTTTTGCATCTGTTATTAAAAAGTAGGTTAAAAATCTCTTCCCGGGCACCTGGGTGGCTCAGTGGGTTAAACCCTCTGCCTTCAACTCAGGTCATGATCTCAGGGTCCTGGGATTGAAGCCTGCATCGGGCTCCCTGCTCAGCCGGGAGCCTGCTTCCTCTTCTCTCTCTGCCTGCCTCTCAGCCTACTTGTGATCTCTCTCTCTCTCTGTGTCAAATAAATAAATAAAATCTTAAAAAAAAAAATCAGACCTTTTTATAAAAAAGATAAAAATAAAAATCTCTTCATCGATTTCAGAAATTTTTTGAACTGTTTATTTTATTTTTTTAGAGATTTTATTTATTTATTTGACAGAGAGAGATCACAAGTAGGCAGAGAGGCAGGCAGAGAGAGAGGGGGAAGTAGGGTCCCCGCTGAGCAGAGAGCCCGATTCGGGACTCGATTCCAGGACCGGATTGTGACCTGAGCTGATGGCAGAGGCTTAACCCACTGAGCCACCCAGGCACCCTGAACTGTTTAGTTTTTGAACTGTTGTGTTTTTGTGTGGAAGTGCACATGTATTTGCAGAATTGTGTAACAAAAATTAAAATATGGAAAGATAAGAGCATCCAAGTATCTTTGTGTAAAAGAAGTACAGAGTTGTTTTTGTTTTTTTTTAAACTTTTTTCGAGTTTATTTTTAGTAATCTCTACACCCAGTGTGGTGCTCAAACTCATCATGACGCCGACTGAGATCAAGAGTTGCATGCTCTTCTGACTGAGCCAGCCAGGCACCCCTGTTTTTAACTTTTTTGATGAAGTATACATCCAGAACAGTTCACAAAGCATCTGTGTTCAGCTTAGTGAATCACCACAAAGTGAACATACTCTGCAGCCACCACCCAGATCAAGGAGTGGCTGAAGTGGTCAAAGAGTGGTCTGAAGTGGTTTTAATTTGCATTTTCATTATTATCAATGGAATTAAGCACCATTTTAAAAAAGATTTTGTTTATTTGACAGAAAGACAGTGAGAGAGGGAACACAAGCAGAGGAAATGGGAGAGGGAGAAGCAGGCTTCCCACCTAGTAGGAAGCCCAATTCGGGGCTTGATCCCAGGGCCCTGGGATCATGACCTGAGCTGAAGGCTCAGCTAAAGGCAGATGCTTAACGTCTGAGCCACCCAGGTGCTCTTAAGCACCTTTTCATATCTTACTTTTGCAGTCAAAAGCTCTACCACTGAGCTATACCCCCGCATATCTTACTTTTGTATGTTTAGGGGACAGTTAGAGATCCTCTTTGTGAAGTTCCTGTTCAAATCAGTTGCCCATTTTGTAACTGTGTTATCTTTTTCAACTTTTTTTTTCTGTATGTGGTAAAATGCACAAAGCATTTATCATCTTAACCATTTTTAAGTGCATAGTTCAGTAGCAGTAAGTACATTCACATTAAGCAACCCATTAGCACCATCCATCTCCAAAACTTTCATCTTGCAAAACTGAAACTCTGTCCCCATTAAACAACTCCCCATTCCCCCTACCCAGCCCCTGGCAACTACTGTTGTACTTTCTGTCTCTGTGACTCTGACTACGTAAATACCTCACGAGTGGAATCACACAGTATTTGTCTTTTTGGCACTGTCTTATTTCACTTAGTATAATGTCCTCAGAGTTCATCTACACTGTAACATGTGTCAGAATTACAAGTAATCTGTACACCCAGTGTTGGGCTCGAACTCACAACCCTGAGACCAAGAGTTGCATGTTCCACCAACTGAGCCAGCCAGGCACCCCAGAATTTCCTTTTTAAATGCTGAATAATATTCCACTACATATAAACACCACATTTTGCTTATCCATTCTTCCATCAGCGGATGCTTGGGTTGTTTCCACATGGGCTTTTGGCTGTTGTAAATAGTAGCTGTGAACATGTATGTATAAATATCTCTTATAAGCCCTGCTTTCAGTTTTTTGGGTATATACTCAGAAATGGAATTTCTGGGTCATATGGTAATTCTATTTTTAATTTTTCGAGGAGCCTCCATAGCTGTTTTCCATAGCAGCTTCACCATTTCCATTCCCACCAAGAAATTCTCTTTCCAACAGGTGTTTTAATTTTTCCACCTCCTCACCAGCACTTTTTTTTTTTATAGTAGCCATCGAAATGGGTATGAGATGGTTTAGGGTGGGTTTTTTTGGGTACTAATTTATATAGTTCTTTGCCTATTCTAGATGTGAGCCCTTTGTCATTTATATGTGTTGCACATATGTTCTCCCACTGTGAGCCTTCTCTTTCTCCTTTAATGGTATCTTTTGATAAATGAAAGTTCTTAATTTTAATAGAGTCTGGTTTGTTAATCTTTTGTTTATGGTTAGGGCGGCATGTGTGTGTGTGTGTGTGTTTATAAAATCTTTCCCAATCCCAGGGTCAAGAAGACAGTTTCCTATACTTTTTTGAGAGTGTTATTATTTTACATTTTATATTTAGATCCTCAATCTATCTAGAATTAATTTTTTTTTACGATTTTTACTTTTTTCCTTGAGAGAGTGAGAGTGGGAGTGAGAGAGTGCACATAGGGGGAGGGAGAAGCGACCCTGAGATTATGATCTGAGTGGAAGGCAGGTGCTTAACTGACTGAGCCACTGAGGCGCCCCTGTTCTCTTTTTTTTTTTTTAAGATTTTATTTATTCATTTGACAGAGATTACAAGTAGGCAGGCAGAGAGAGAGGAGGAAGCAGGCTCCCCGCCGAGCAGGGAGCGCGATGCAGGGCTCCATCCCAGGACCCCGAGATCATGACCTGAGCCGAAGGCAGAGGCTTTAACCCACTGAGCCACCCAGGCGCCCCTCCCCTGTTCTCTTTTATAACCATAGTACAGTTACCAAATCTGGAGCTAAACATTGAAATGCTAGCTTCTCATCTCTAGACTTTAATTAAGTTTCACCAATTGTGCTAATGCCCATTTTAGCAAAAAAGAAGAACATTTTTTTTCTGGTCCAGCTTTCAATCCAGGATAATTAATTACATGTAGTTGTCATGCTCTTCTTCTTGAATTTGGGATGGTTCCTCAATCTTTGTCTTTTGTGACCTTGACATTACTAAAGAATGTAGGCCAGTTTATTTGGTAGACTGTCCTCCAGATGTAGGTTTCTCAGTGTTTCCCTGTGATTAGGTTGGGGTTATGGGTTTTTGGCAGAAGTCCCACAGAAGCCACATGTCCTTGGTGCAGCATTTCCAGAAGCACATGGTGTCAATCTGTTCCATTCTTGGTGATAATAACTTAATTTGGTTAAGGTGGTGTCTGGTTTTTCTGCTATCAGGTTACCATGTTTCCTTTTGTAATTCATAAGTATCTTGTCAAAAATACTTAGAGACTGTAAATATTCTCTTTCCCATCAGACTTTCACTCCCTAATTTTAGTAATTCTTGATGATTCTTTCCAGTATCAGTTATTACTATGATTTTTGCCGAGTGTATTTTTTGAATTCCATCATTCTTTCCACATTTAGTAGCTGGCATTCTACTTACAAGAAGTTTTCACTTTTGCTCCATCTATATATTCATTTATGTTAGTGTGGAGTAATGGATTCTTATTCAGTGAGCAATCAATGGTTAGCATAATTTTTTTCATGCTCATACTGTCCCCTATTTGGTCAGTGGGAGCCCCTTCAAGCTGACTCCAATGTCCTTTCAATGTGCTCCTATTCTTTTTTGAGTAACCCCTTAATATCTGACAAGAGAAATTTTCTTTCTCCAGCCCTAGCCCAGAGTCAACCTTTTCTTCCAGAAGGCTTTGTTCTTTTAGTGAAGGATGGCACTTAAAGCTTTTGGACATTGGGAAGGGTATGTGTTGTGGTGAGCACTCGGTGTTATGTAAGACTGATGACTCACAGACTTGTACCCCAGAAATAAATAATACGTTATATGTTAATTAATTGAACTTAAGTAAAAAAAATGAAGCCGTTGGAAACTAGGTGTGTTCATTGCTTTTGAGTGTATTATTGTTTTTAAACCTGCTCAGCAGAGAGGAAATGCACACAGATGTGTGTAAAACTCACATACCTGTATCAATTTCTCTGTTTCTTCCATATGAATTAAAACCTTTGAGTTCACACTATTACTTCCAAATCCAGTTCACAATATTTAGAGTAGCCTTTTCGCTTTCTGTAGTTGTAGTCCTAGTCTCCCAGCAGTGAGAAACCTGGCTTTCATTATAATATACTTATTTATTTTTCTCAATCCTAGAATATGTAGGCAATAGTTATAGAATTCCTTACCATACCACTGCCAAAAACAAATCTACCAGGTAGAGTTCAAAATGTATACTTTTTTTTGGTCTTTAGCTTCAGAGTTTGTGGATTTATGGTCAAAATATAATGAATCTTGGAACACTGAAAAAAAAAATACTGTGTTCAGAAGATACTTGGATTCTTCCTCTACCCTTCACCCTGTGTGGCTGTGTTACTTATTTGAAACGCAGTTTGGTCCATTTGTTCGTATTGTGTTCCATTTTAGGGTTCCCCTACCCTTGTTAAATTAATTAATTAATTAACTGTGAGCATGTGAAACACTACCAAGGTTCCATTCCACATGTCAGAATTAGGAGATGTGTTCAGAGAAGCACCCCTCTCTTCCCCCATTCCTCCTTACTCTGTCTCCAGCCATCCCTTGGAGGTAAACAGTCTTGTTGGGTTTTTGTTTTTTTCCTTGCTGTGTTTCTTTTTGCACAGATGATCAGATACATGTATACTTATTGGTTATTTCCCCTTTGTTACACAGAAGTTGCCATAATTAGACCTGTTTCTGCACTTAGCTTTTTTTCACTTAATGTATTCTAGAAATCTCTTTATGCCAATTTATAGCAGTCTTTCTCATTCTGTTTTTTTTTTATTTTTTTAAGATTTTATTTATTAGAGAGAGCGCAAGCAGAGGGAGTGGCAGACAGGGGGAAAGGGAGAAGCAGGCTTCCCACTGAGCGGGAAGCCCCATGTGGGGCTTGATCCCAGGTCTGAGCCAAAGGCAGACGACTGAGCCACCCAGGCGCCCTTCTCATTCTGTTTGATATGTTGTTATATGGATGTACTATAGTTTTTTTGAGCTACTGTCCTGTATATGGATATTCAAGGTGTTTCCAATATTTTGCATTTAAAGACAATGCTGCAAGGGTGCCTGGGTGGCTCAGTTGGTTAAGTGTCTGCCTTCGCCTCAGGTCATAAGCCCAAGGTCCTGGGATGGAGCCCTGAGTCGGGATCCCTGCTCAGTGGGGAGTCTGCTTCTCCTTCTCCCTCTACCCCTCCCCCTGCTTTTGCTCTCTCTCTCTCTCAAAATAAATAAATAAAATCTTTTTTAAAAGTCAGTGCTGCAATGTCCACAATAGCCAAACTATGGAAAGAGCCTAGATGTCCATTAACAGATGAATGGATAAACAAGATGTGACACACACACACACACACACACACACACACGAATATTATGCAGCCATAAAAAATGAAATCTTGCCATTTGCAATGACATGGATGGAACTAGAGGGTATTATGCTAAGCAAAATAAGTCAATCAGAGAAAGACAATTATCATTACCTCACTGATAGGAGGAATTTGAGAAACAAGACAGAGGATCATAGGGGAAGGGAAGGAAAAATGAAACAAGGTGAAACCAGAGAAGGAGACAAACCGTAAGAAACTCTTAATCTCAGGAAAAAGACTCAGGGTTGCTGGAGTGGAGGGGGTGGGAGGGGCGGGATGGCTGGGTGATGGACACTGGTAGGGAGGGTATGTGCTATGGTGAGCACTGTGAATTGTGTAAGACAGATGAATCACAGACCTGTACCCCTGAAACAAGTAATACATTATACATTAACTTAAAAAAGGGGGGCAATGCATTGAGTAACCTTAAGGGTATGTATTTTTATATTATTGGAGGTATGTCTTCAGGTGAAATTCCTAGAGGTGGGTTGCTGGGTACAGAGTAAATGTGTATGTAGTTGTGTTAGACATTGCTGGATACCTTTCATAAGGCCACATCCAGCTGTGTTCTCATCAGCAATTTACAAGAGCGCCTGTTGCCCCACATCCTTCACAAAGGAACGTGTCATAACTTTTCATTTTTGCCAGTCTGATAGGTGATATGTGGTATCTCAGTGTTGTTTAATTTGCATTTCTCCTGTTGTGAGTTAGACTGGTTATACTTCTTGTATTGTATGTGGATCTATTGTAGGTGATTGTTTATTTTGCTCACTTTTCTATGTGTCTCTTACCCATTGATTTCTAAGAGTTCTTTATGTATTAAGGATATTGGCCCTTTATTTGTGAAATATTGCAGATATAGTCTCCCAGTTTCTCATTTTTGCATCATGCACAGTTTTTAAATTTTTAAGATTATAATTTTTATGTAGTCAAACTTATCAATTCTTTGTTTCATCATTCAGGATTTTGAATCATAGTTGGAAAGTGTTGGAATTTATTTTTGAGATGGTCTGAAATAGGGTTCATTCATTTTTTTTCTTTTGTGAATATGCAGTTGATCTAGTATCGTTTATTGAAAAGCCCATTTTCTTCCGTACTGCCTCTTTGGTCATAGAACAGGTATCTATATATGCAGTTTCTTTTTGGATTTTTTTCTATTCCATTGTTTATTCATGTGCCAGTACGCTACTATCATTTAACTTATAGAGGAAGAAAAATGACCTCAAAGATAATTCTAACTTATGTTAATGGAATATAAAAGGTTATTTGAAAATATAAGGGTATGTTGAGTTTATATACTGATTAATTGATGAGGGACAAATTGACAGGAAGGAAGTAGAACTTGATTTATAAATCTTTTGCATCATAGTTGATGACCAATTTCATAAACAGGAACTAGCCTTAAAGAATATGAACAATCCTTAATGATTAATGCAGTATCTTCCTTCCTCACTATATAACTAGATTTTTCATAATGTGACAGTCCTAAATTACCAAAGCTTAATTAGTTTAATTCATTTAAAATATTAATCCTTTTCTACCTCTAGTAAGACAGATTGACCTAGCTAATTGTATTACATTGTAACTTTTATAATTGAATGATGAGAGCAGAATCTACTCTACTGACATTTAGAACAGGAAGAGACTTCAGAGATTAGTAGTTTATGAAGCATTTTAATCTGTAGAGATGAATTTATTTTGATTGCTTAGGAATTTATTATGGTTGCGTAGCTCCAAGTAGACAACAGTAGTAAATCAGTTGGCTAACTTATGCTTTCACTTTAATGGAACAAAACTTTTTGGATCTTTTTTATTAAAAAGTAATTTTTCTTGGGGTGCCTGGGTGGCTTAGTCAGTTGAGCGTCCAACTCTTGGGTTTCTGCTCAGGTCTTAATGTCAGGGTGGAGTTGGCTTGAGATTCTCTATCCCTCCCCCTCTACCCCTTGCACTGTGCTCTCGCTCTCAAATGAATTAATTAAAAAAAAAAAAGAAAAGGTTTTTCTTTTTTTTTCCACAGATTTTTAAGCCCTCTGTGTTCTATTCCTAGAAGTAAGAACAAGTTTCTTTTTTTTTTTTGTAAGATTTTATTTATTTGACAGAGGGAGAGAGATCACAAGTAGCAGAGAGGCAGACAGAGAGAGAGGGGGAAAGCAGGCTCCCCGATGAGCAGAGAGCCTGATGTGGGCCTCGATCCCAGGACCCTGAGATCATGACCTGAGCCGAAGGCAGAGGCTTTAATCCACTGAGCCACCCAGGCACCCAAGAACAGGTTTCTTCACTACTTTTTCTTTAATAATTTTATACCCAATCTTATTATCCAGAGTGCTTATTTCCTTCTTTTTTACTTGAAGTATAGTTGATGCTTATTTTCTTTTTAAAAAGCTTGTTTTTTTTTGTTGTTTGTTTTTTTAGTCTTCATAAAATATAAATAAGTATTACAAAGGGTCTTTTTCAAGTAGTTTGATCATTTAGGCTGACTACCCCTCACTCTAACCTTAAACTGTCTAGATTTCATATATCACCTAAGCTTTAAGAAAAAAATCTTTCGAGCCTGGGTGGCTCAGTGGGTTAAAGCCTCTGCCCTCGGCTCAGGTCATGATCTCAGGGTCCTGGGATTGAGGCCTGCATCGGGCTCCCAGCTCAGCAGGGAGCCTGCTTCCTCCTCTCTCTCTCTCTCTGCCTGCCTCTCTGCCTACTTGTGATCTCTCTCTCTCTCTGTCAAGTAAATAAATAAATAAATCTTTTTTTAAAAAAAGGAAAAAATCGTTCAATTTTGGCTCAAATTAGACTACTAAAAAATTAGGTAAGAAAAATTTCAAAATAATGGTTCCATCACTGATTTACTTTAATCTTTCTCTTTCTTTCTTTCTTTCTTTCTTTCTTTCTTTCTTTCTTTCTTTCTTTCTTTCTTTCTTTCTTTTTCTTTCTTTTCTTTTCTTTTAAGATTTTATTTATTTGACAGAGAGAGACACAGCAAGAGAGGGAACACAAGCAGGGGGAGTGGGAGAGGGAGAAGCAGGCTTCCCACTGAGCAGGGATCCCAGGACCCTGGGATCATGACCTGAGCCGAAAGCAGATGCTTAACGACTAAGCCACCCAGACACCCCAATAAAGATTATTTCTGACTCTTCGTGGTATTTCCCTCTAGAGGTTACAGGATGGCATTTTCTGTGGGATTATAAAACTTTCCTCAGAGCCTATGCGATAGCACTCAGATGATCCCTGTTTGTAAGTCATGTCCTAGATGAAAGAGTAACAAAGAGGATGTCTTCACTTTTTCCTGTCCTTCACTGACTCTGGCATGTGTGGGCACACAGTAGGCTTCCATAAAGTCTGATTACATATGTGATTTTCATATTTTAAAAAGAAGTGTGTGATTGTTTATAAACCAGTAAAGAGGTTTTCTTTCTGTAGTGCAGTATGAAGTACTGCTTGGTAACTGTCAGAAAATCTTTGTGGAGCTCTCGAGCTTGAATTCAGTGTAAAAGCCAAGAACTTTGTCTGGTCTCAAAATATTATTTACTCTTGCTTCATCTAATCAGTTTGCTTTTATTTTCTGTTTCTTCTAGACCAAGAGCAGTGATGACCTCTTAGCTGGAATGGCTGGAGGGGTGACAGTGACTAATGGTGTTAAAGGAAAGAAAAGCACCTGCCCTTCCACAGCATCTTTAGCATCAGCCCCTGCCATGACCACCGTGGAGAACAAATCCAAGACTAGCACAGGTATGGGTGGCATTCAGAGAAAGAGTTAAACTGCTTTTTTGTTTGAATAGCAGAGTGCAGTGGTATTTCAGGGGTTCCATTAATTACAGAAAATGTTAGACATGTACAAAAGTATTTGTATTTCAACCCCATGTACTCATCACCCTTGTCAGCTGATGGCCAGTCTTAATTCCTTCCTGTCCACCTTCCCTCCTCATTATTTTGAAGCAATTCCAAGTGTCCTATAATTTCATTAACAAATATGTAATTATCTTTGAATGATAAGGATTCACCTAAAAATACAATCACAGTATCATTATTAGCCCTTAAGATAATTTGTCAAATCATAAATATAAATACAAAGAAATACTTATTCAAATTTCCAACTTTTTCATAAATACTACATATGATATATTTACTGTCTGTGAATCAGGATTCACTTAAGGTCCATGTGTAATGATTGTTACTCTTTCTTAAATCTATTTTTTTTACAATTTAATTTTTATAGAAATATAGATTGTTTGACCTGTATTTTCCCATGATCTGGATTTTGATGTCACATGTCCTTGATGTCCTTGACCGTGTTCCTTTGTTCATTTACTGTTAATATCATTGGACCTAGAGCCTTGATGGGACAGATTCAGGTTCCTTCCCTCCC
>LNAC01000325.1:1639707-1680328 GCA_002007465.1 Ailurus styani | reverse complement strand
CCCCCCCCCCCCCCCCCCGCCCCGACGACTCTTTCATCCATAGTAGTTGTCCATCCACCAGCAAGCACATCATTTCTGGTTGTCTGTCTTTCCAAGATGTTAGCAGCCTTTGATGATCAATGCCTGCATCCATTCATTCCTGTTCTACCATTCTTTCTTCATTCATTAGCGGCAATTTGGCTGTAGATTTGATGGAGTCCGTAAATTAACTTGTCCCTTCCAGTAAACACAAGATCATGTGTATTTATTTTATTTTTTATTATTTATTTATTTTTCAAAAGATTTTATTTTATTTTAAAAATTTTATTTATTTATTTGACAGAGAGAGAGAGATTACAAGTAGGCAGAGAGGCAGGTAGAGAGAGAGGAGGAAGCAGGCTCCCTGCTGAGCAGAGAGCCCGATGCGGGGCTCGATCCCAGGACCCTGAGGTCATGACTTGAGCCGAAGGCAGAGGCTTTAACTCACTGAGCCACCCCAGCGCCCCAAAAGATTTTATTTTTAAGTAATCTGTATGCCCAGCATGGAGCTTAGACTCACAACCCCAACATCAAGAGTCATATGCTCCACTGACTGAGACAGCTAGGTGCCCCAAGGTCATGTGTTTGTAGTACAGCTGATGAAAGCACATTGGCAAAAATTATAGCAGACTTTCTTAATGATCATTATTTAGGCCATTAGCCCCTCATGTATGTATTAGACTTTTTCCTAACCCAGTTTTACCTATTGTCCTCTCTCCTACTTTGATCTTTTTTTTTTTTAAAGGCTTTATTTATTTATTTGATACAGAACACAGCAAGAGAGGGAACACCAGCAGGGGGAGTGGGAGAGGGAGAAGCAGGCTTTGCCGCAGAGCAGGGAACCCGATGGGGGGCTCGATCCCAGGACCCTGGGATCATGACCTGAGTGGAAGGCAGACGCTTAACGACTGAGCCACCCAGGCGCCCCCTACTCTGATCTTCTGTGGACTCATGCTCCTATCCCAGATCACACCCCGCTGTCAGTTATAATAGTCATGTGGTATGATCATGAGGAAGGCACTGTTATACTAGGCACCATTCCATTTTATCCTCTCTATAGCCCTAGGAGGTAGAGGCTATTATTATCCTCATTTTAGAGATGTGAGAGCTATGCTTAAAGCTTAAGTATCTTGCCTAAGGCCTTGCATTCATTTGCTCAGAAAATATTTATTGGGTACTGTACCATGTTGTACCAGGCTGCAAAGCTGGTGGTGGAGCAAGGACTGCACATTAGGTCTTTTACTCAGCCTGAGGTCATCACCATACTTAACACTGCAGCCTTTGTGGTAAGAAGGAAATTAAGTTCTCTAATACCATCTATATCTCTTCCTGTTTCCAGCTTTTAGAATTTACTGGGTGAGATCCCTTGCATTTGTACCCTCGTTCCCTACTGACCAGTGCCACCTGCCCTCACCGGCTGAATTCAGTTATCTTCTCCCTGGATCCATTGCCTTTACTGGAGGCACCTTTATACATCTGTATTAGTTTGTTAAGGCACCCATAACAAAATACACAGACTGGGTGGCTTAAATACCGGACATGTAGTTTCCCACCAAAACTGGCTAGAAGTCTGAGATCAAGGTGTCGGTCAGTTTGATTTCTTCTGAGGCCTTTCTCCTTGGCTTGTAGTTCGCTATCTTCTCATTGTCTCCTCACATGGTCATCCTTCTCTCTGTGTCTGTGTCCTGATCTCCTCTTCTCGTAGAGATACCAGTCAGATTGGATTAGGGCCCACCCTACCAAACCCCAAATTAATATAAGTACCTCTTTAAGTTAATTACTCTTTTCCCAAATACAGTCATGTTCTGAGGTCCTGGGGGTTATGCTTTCAGCATATGAATTTGAAGAACACATTCAGCCCCTAACAACATCCTTAACTCTTCAGTTGATCTGCTCTACTTTTATTTACTCCCCATGACTTCTCTAAGACCAGTTCACTTGTCCGTAACTCAGATTCTTCCATCTACTCACTGGCACAATAATCCCAGAAGGGGAACTTTTCTTCATCATTTCCTCTCTCTTCCTTTCTTGTTGCTTTACCTCTCCTTTCCTTTTGGAGCATTATCAATCCTTCCCCTCATTACTGGCTCCTTTCCTTTTGTCTTTTAGGCATGCCCAGATCCTTTGCTTCTTAGGATGGGGTTTGGTTTGGAAAAGAAGGATGATTGGTACTGTTTACAGAAATGGGAGAGAGAATGAATACTTCATTCCTTTTTGGCCTCCATTTGCAATTGCTTCTCCTTGTTATTTCTACCCTGTAAATCTGTTACAGATGTAGCGTCCCTTTTCTGTTCTTGCAGAGATCCTGATCTCACTCCCCACACGTAGGCCCTCCTTTACTCTTAGGCTCTGCCTGCCCACCTTCCTCCTTGATTGCTCTTCTTCCTTAGATGTTTAACTTAGCAGCCTCTGGATTCATTTTCATAAAAATGCTGTTTCCTATGAGTCTTCCCTGCTCCAGAACATTTATTGAATATCTACTACGGGACTCACTAAATTTCTCCTGGTGTTCAGGGCCCCATAAAAACTTCCTCGGCTGCTTCCATGAATTGTGTGGCCTTATTTTCCTTACTGTACGTCTCGTTCACCTCTGCTTCCTCGTCCTGTCCTGTGACCAGCCAGAATTCCCTCCGCTGCTCTATACCTGATCCCTGGCAGAATTAGTGGCTTCTTCCTATAGCACATCGACCTTTCACTCCCTCTTACCTCTGCAGCCTGTGCCTGCCACGTAAAAAACTAGCAGGTTCTTACAGAATACTTACTGATTAGGTGTAGATCTTATTTTTCAAGGTAAAAAGCTGCTATTATTTCCTAAGTGTTTATAGGTAAGCATATTCATATTCTTTCTGTATTAAGCACACGATCATGTCAGTTTTTACAGGTTTAGGATTTTAGCAGTCAAGTAGTAGCAATTCATGTAGCATATATGATAATGTGCCATCATTGGTTAGCATTAGTACATTATTGTTTTCTAACATTTAGGGAGGCAGCATAACATACGTTCTAAGTTTCAGATTCTAGAGCCAGACTGTTTGCCTGCATTTAATCTTGGCCCATCCACTTATTACATGTGGGGTATTGGCAAATTACTTAGCATCTCTGTGTCTGAGTTTGTTCATGATGTTAATAATGAGGCTTGTATAAATTAATGTATGTGCAGTGTTCATCTGTGTGTGTGTAAAGTAAGTGCTAAGTATACATTAGCCTTATTATAATTAATGTTATTGGTATTATTTATGTGGCATTCTATGATGTGAAACACTTTTTTGCACCTACTTTGATCATACTTTTTGTGTTTATCATAGGTAGCTTAAGATTTTTGTTTTGTCTGGAAGCTACCTTTCCCTTCTTGCTCGTCTGTGATTGTTCTTTACCATCTGCTTCTACAGTTAGTTTGCTACCTGACTGGTTAATCCTAGAGTCTGCTCCATCTAGCTTGCCCTAGAATATTATGCCCCTGGCCACTTGTTTAAAACCATGCTTTAGGATTCAAGTTGATGTGTAACTTTTTATGTAATAGATTTATTAAGATATAGTTCACATTTTGTAAAATTCACCCTTTTAAGGTATATGATTCAGTGTATAACTTCTTTTTCATTAATAATTAAAAGATGAATGATCTAGTTTTGAGGAAACAGAATTTTACAGTAACCAGAATCTAAGGCAAGATGAATGTCAGTCAGAATCAATGTGTAGGTCTCTAGATTTCATCTGATTAGACCTCAGGCATAACCTGTGTGCCTTTTCTTGCTAATATTTTTGCCTTCCATTCTTTGTTTTAAACATTTAGGCACAAGTTCTTCAACCAAGCGGAGCACTTCCATAGGTAATAAAGAATCCAGTTCTACTAGAGAAAGATTACGTGAGCGTACCCGACTAAACCAGAGCAAAAAACTACCTTCTGCGGGTCAGGGAGCTAATGACGTGGCATTGGCCAAACGTTCCCGTAGTCGCACAGCTACGGAATGTGACGTTCGCATGAGCAAGTCTAAGTCAGACAACCAGATCAGTGACAAAGCTGCTTTGGAAGCCAAAGTGAAAGATCTTCTCACACTGGCAAAAACCAAAGACGTGGAAATCCTGCATTTGAGAAATGAACTCCGAGACATGCGTGCTCAGCTGGGCATTAATGAGGATCATTCCAAGGGTGATGAAAAATCTGAGGAAAAGGAAGCCATCATTGCTCACCAGCCAACTGATGTCGAGTCCACTTTACTGCAGTTGCAGGAACAGAATACTGCCATCCGGGAAGAACTCAACCAGCTCAAAAACGAAAACAGAATGTTAAAGGACAGGTTGAATGCACTGGGCTTTTCCTTAGAGCAGAGGTTAGACAACTCCGAAAAACTGTTTGGTTATCAGTCGCTGAGCCCAGAAATCACCCCTGGCAACCAGAGTGATGGAGGAGGGACCCTGACCTCTTCGGTGGAAGGCTCTGCGCCTGGCTCCGTGGAGGATCTCTTGAGCCAGGATGAAAACACCCTCATGGACCATCAGCACAGTAACTCTATGGACAACCTAGACAGCGAGTGCAGTGAGGTGTACCAGCCCCTCACGTCGAGCGATGATGCCCTGGACGCACCATCATCCTCGGAGTCTGAAGGCATTCCGAGCATAGAGCGCTCCCGCAAGGGGAGCAGTGGCAACGCGAGTGAAGTGTCCGTCGCATGCTTGACAGAACGGATACATCAGATGGAAGAGAACCAGCACAGCACGAGTGAGGAACTTCAGGCAACTCTTCAGGAGCTAGCTGATTTACAGCAGATAACCCAGGAACTGAATAGTGAAAATGAAAGGTTGGGAGAAGAGAAGGTTATTCTCATGGAGTCTTTATGTCAGCAGAGTGATAAGTTGGAACACTTTAGCCGACAGATTGAATATTTCCGCTCCCTTCTCGATGAGCATCACATTTCTTATGTCATAGACGAGGATGTGAAAAGTGGACGCTATATGGAATTGGAGCAACGTTACATGGATCTAGCAGAGAATGCCCGTTTTGAACGAGAACAGCTTCTCGGTGTCCAGCAGCATTTAAGCAATACCTTGAAGATGGCAGAACAAGACAACAAGGAAGCTCAAGAAATGATAGGGGCACTCAAAGAACGCAATCACCATATGGAGCGAATTATTGAGTCTGAGCAGAAGGGTAAAGTAGCCTTGGCAGCCACATTAGAGGAGTACAAAGCCACCGTGGCCAGTGATCAGATAGAGATGAACCGCCTGAAGGCTCAGCTGGAGAATGAAAAGCAGAAAGTGGCAGAGCTGTATTCCATCCATAACTCTGGAGACAAATCTGATATTCAGGATCTCCTGGAGAGTGTCAGGCTGGACAAGGAAAAAGCAGAGACTCTGGCTAGTAGTTTGCAGGAAGACCTAGCTCACACCCGAAATGATGCCAATCGATTGCAGGACACCATTGCAAAGGTACTGTTTAAGTGAATAAAATGTTTTGGAGCAGAATTATGCAGCTGCAGTACACACCCTGCTTACTGAAAGCCAGTATCACTAGTGTGGTGTGTCACTCACTTGTTTAAGGCTGATTTTGTTGTAAAGCTTGAGAATGTTTTCCTTATTGGGATACAGTCAAAAGTATTCTTAAAATAATGTCACTTACATTCGCTTAGATTTTGTTACTGTTTTCCTGCTTGTGAGAGGAAGGGACCAGAATGACAACAGTAGAATTTGTCTAGTCTGGGTGCGCCCAGGGGATCGTATCGTGCAATTTTACCTCCTCATCTCTAACATATTTTGGCACAGGAGAGATGAGAGCCAGTAGACCCCTCTATGGGATCAGCAATGTCTACCCCTTTTCCCCTGGTTGTAGTTTTGCAAATAGAGTTCTATTCTGAGTTAAAAAATATTTCTGGAGTATGGAGGCTCCTGTTTCTTAGAGGGCTAGGTCTTATTGCTGGGGAGGACCTTAGAGATCATGGGTCCAGCCACGATAATGAGGACTCATGCAGAACCACAGGCCGGGGTTGCTGGCGCTCTGGCCAAGGGTCTGTGCCCCAAGTGATTGCCAGTGCAGGGTTTATTTGCATGAGTTAATCCAATTATTCTATTTTATGTTTTATTTCCTATTCTGGTGCAGTGATTTTTATTTTTTTATTTTTTTATTCTTTGCCCCAGGGGTACAGGTCTGTGAATCATCAGGCCTACATCTTTTACAGCATTCGCCAAAGCACAAACCCTCCCCAATGTCCATAACCCATCCACCCTATGGTGCAGTGATTTTTAAACTAAGAAACATTAGTATATCTTTGGCCAAAATTCAAATAATTTAGATCTTAATTTTTTAGTGACGTTTAGAGATATAATTTAGGGAATGTATTATTTGTTGGAGCATATGTGTTGGAGGGCACTTTGAGCTGATACTTTTGTAATGACAGTATTTGAGAGTTTGTTTCCATTTTTATTTTGGTAATGGAACTGTCACACATCAGACATTTTTTTTTTAAATTTAATTTTAAATTTAAAAAAGTTATTTTTCTTTTGGTAGGAGAGGATGTTAATTATTAATCAAATGAATGCCTTTGGTACAAACTTCGGAGAAGGAAGAATTTCTAAAATTTCCTCGTAATTAAACTAGTTAAGTTCAGTGATATGTCAATATAATTTGTCAGTGATGTAGCAACAAATTATGCTTAAGCATATTATATAAAATTCTGTATTATTGTAGAGTGCTTTTTCATACTTTCAGTTATTACATGGGTGGTTTTAGTTCTCACCTAGCAACTCATCATGCTTAGCTTCCCTTGGAACAATATATTCTTCCATTCTAGAATTTTTCTTAGAGCAGCTCTTTCTTTTTTAATTGACACCATTAATTCTATATAGGTAGAAGATGAATACCGAGCCTTCCAAGAAGAAGCTAAGAAACAAATAGAAGAATTGAATATGACATTAGAGAAACTAAGATCAGAGTTAGAAGAAAAAGAGACAGAGAGGAGCGACATGAAAGAAACCATCTTTGAACTTGAAGATGAAGTAGAACAACACCGAGCTGTGAAACTCCATGACAACCTCATTATTTCTGATTTAGAGAGTAAGTGATGGGGGCACTATTCATTCCTTTTTTTTCCTATCCATCTTAACGAGTGGGGATAGTTTGCATTCGGTAACAGAAGGAAAATTGGGTGCTCTGACTGCTGCACAGATGTAGGTGCAGTACACAGTGCCCAGCAGAAATACGCATGTGGCCATGCGTATTTCACACATTAGGCAATAGTCTTTGGACGGCTGTGTTTTGTTCCTAAGGAAGAACTGTTAAGTGGGAGCATTGCTTTAAAACTGTGCTTAGTTAAAGAAAATAATTTAAAGGAAAGGCTGATTGTTGTTTTATTTTTCTAGGTCTTAGGAAAAGCCATTTATTTTTTATTTTTAGTGATTTCAAGTATACTGAGACAAAAGAAATTGATCCTTCATAATCTTATGTCTAAGGCACAGGTATTTATTTGTTATCTGATTTTCATCCCTACCAAGGAGATTTTATGATCTGGTAGAATCGAAACTAATTTTTGGTTGCTTTAAGTTTTTTATTTTATGATTATTTCAGACTTATAAAAAAGTTACAAAAGTAGTACAAAGCATTTCTGTGTTGACAATTTGATGGGGAGCAGAAATTTGGGTGATCTGAAAATGGCTTCCCACAGACTATTTATTATGTTGCAAGTGAGGAAAAAGAAACATCCAGAAATTATACGGTGGAAAAATTGGGCAGCACTTTGGGTGATCGTATAAGTGACAGAGGCACACAAAATCGGATTCAGCATCAGCTAGGCTGTATTCTTGCTGAGGCATAACTTCACTTAATCATAAAGAACATTAAATAGACAAAAAATAAAGAACGTTTTACTAAAAACACAAGGGGGAGTAGTGCTGTATTCCTCAAAAATGTCAGTGTCATAAAAGCCTTTGGAAAAGTTCCAGATGAACAGACCTAGGGAGACGTGACAATTAAATAAAATACCTTTGCCTGGACTGGGTTTAGTGCTATAGGGAAAATGCTATAAAGGATGTTATGACAAAACTGGTCAAAAGTAGATGCTAGATAAACGTATAAACTCATGAAGTTGATAACAATATTGTCTTTATGTAAGTAAATATCCCTCTACTTAGGAACCACACACTGAATAGCTAGGGGTAAAAGACCATGATGGATATCCTTAAAGGGTTTAGGAAAAACATCAAGGATAGATAGCTAGAGACAGATAAATAGGGATACAAGATAGCAAATGATGAAAATGGATGGGTAGACTGTTAACATAGACAAATCTGAGGAAAATGGCATATGGGTGCTTTTTGTACCAGTTTTTGCACCTTTCTGTAAATTTAGAATTACTTCCAAATAATGCATCTTAAAAATTCTTATGTGTTGGGCGCCTGGGTGGCTCAGTGGGTTAAAGCCTCTGCTTTCGGCTCAGGTCATGATCTCAACGTCGTGGGATCGAGGCCCACATCGGGCTCTCTGCTCAGCAGGGAGCCTGCTTCCTCCTCTCCCTGTTTCTCTGCCTGCCTCTCTGCCTATTTGTAATCTCTCTCTCTCTGTCAAATAAATAAATAAAAAATCTTTAAAAAAAAAATTCTTATGTTTTGTTTATCCAGATTCCTCAAATGTTAACATATTCTAAGTTGTAGTACACTTTAATGATACCCAGGTGGGGGTGGGGACAAGGTAAATGGGAATAAATGTTTTTGGATACATTAGTTAAGGCTTTTAAATCTTGTGGTTCCTGATACTGCTCCATTGGGCTCTGACAAGTATGTTATTCCTTGACAGACGATTAATAGAGAAACACAGTGTTGGGCCAGATCCCACGTGCTGTGGGTGCAGAGGTAGGGAGGTTTTTTGCTTTGTTTTGTTTTGTTGGGTTGTGTTGTGTTTTTAAATATTTTATTTATTTATTGGACAGAGAGAAAGAAGAAGCATGCATAGGAGCACACAGCAGGAGGAGCTGCAGGCAGAGGGAGAAGGAGAAGCAGGTTCCCCAAATGAGCAGGGAGCCCAATGCAGGGCTCAAGTCCTAGGACCTTGGGATCATGACCTGAGCCAAAGACAGACGCTTAACTGACTGAGCCACCCAGGCGCCCCAGAGAGGTTTGAACTAGTTCCAGGAGAGAGTGGGTCATCTGCAGGAGTCCTAAACATGTCTTGTGGCAGTTCTGAGCTCTGGCTAGTTGGCCCCGATTCTCTGGATTGACCTCAGTGTCATTTGGAACATTCTGAGATATTTGGATACTGAAGTAGCTGACCGTGGGACTGTTTTCTTGGAGATAGTGATAGTCCAGCAGGTAAAACTTTCTTATCTGAAGTTTTTAAAAACTTTTAGTTGAAGGGGCTCCTGGGTGGTTCAGTTGGTTGGGCGTCACCTGCAGCTCAGGTCATGATCTCAGAATCCTGGGATCAAGCCCCACGTCGGGCATCCGGCTAGACGGGGAGGGAGTCTGCTTCTCCATCTCCCTCTGCCCCTCCCTTTGCTTGTGCTCTCTCTGTCTCTCAAATGAATAAATAAAATCTTAAAAAAAAAAAACAACCCCCAAAACTTCAGTTTAACATTTTTTTTTCAGTTTAACATTTATACCTAGTCTGTATTTCATTGTCTCAGAACTGAGAGGATTTATCTAACTTTATTTCCTAAATATAAAAGGTTCTAAAGTTTTTCAGATTAATTTGGAAGTTGAGTGCATTTTCCATTTAGTACTGATAACAGCCTTTTCCCTTGAAAGACTTTTGATTTGAATATGGAAAAGAGTGACATCTTGTGGTAATTGGGGAAGTAGATAGAAAAATGTTAGCTGATAAGGTTTCCTGGGATGAAAAATCATTGCCAAATAAAAATTATGTTAAGATTATATGGATTTTAATTATGAAGTGGCTGAAAATCCTGAATAAAATTTCCTTTTAGCTATGTAGCTTCTCCCCCCAGTTTTTTGAAATGAAAAGTTCAAATATCCAGAAATATTGGCAGCATGGTATAGTTAGCACCCACTGCCTAGATTTGACAGTTAATATTTTGCAGTACTCACCTTCCATGTGTGTATGTATGTATGTGTGTGTTTAACTGAACCAGCTGACAGTAAGTTATAGACCTCATGACATGTTATATTTCGGTATGTGACTCCTAAATATTCTCCTTGTAATCATATCTAGTAAAATTTGGTATAATTCCTTTGTATCATCTAATAGTTCATATTCACATTTTCTCAGCTGTCCCCAAAATGTCTTTTATAGTTTTCTCTAAGAACCAGGATCCGAACAAGATTCATGTACTACATGAAACTAGTTGCTATGTCTTTATAGTCTGATAGGAGTTAATTTATTTCTTAGCAAATTCTAGCACTTGGGATTGACGTTAAGTCAGCATGTGGAATAGGGGACTTGCTGGGGTTTTTGTTTTTGTTTTTGTTTTTTTAAGATTTTATTTGGCAGAGAGAGAGATCATAAGTAGGCAGAGAGACGGGCAGAGAGAGAGGAGGAAGCAGGCTCCCCGCTGAGCAGAGAACCCAATGCAGGGCTCGATCCCAGGACCCTGAGATCATGACCTGAGCGGAAGGCAGAGACTTTAACCCACTGAGCCACCCAGGTGCCCCTAGGGGACTTGCTGTTAATTGAGAAATTGAACTATCTTTTCTTTCTTTTTTTTTTTTTTTTAGTTTTATTTTTAAGGGGGCATCTGGATGGTACAGTTGGTTAAGTGTCCGACTCTTGGTTTCTGCTCAGTTCATGATCTCAGGATCCTGGGATTGAGCCCTGCCTCTGGCTCCGTGCTCAGCACAGAGTTCACTTGAGGTTCTCCCTCCCTCTCCCTCTGCCCCTCCACTCATGCTCTCTCAAATAAATAAATCCTTTTTATTAAAGGATTTTACTTTTAAGTAACCTATATACCCAACATGGGGCTTGAACTCACAACCCCAAAATCAAGAGTCTCACATCCCACTGACTGAGCCAGGCAGGTGCCCTGAAAAATGGAGATTTTCGTCTGTAGAATATTTTAGCAGCCGTTACGATAGTCAACGTTAGAACTTTTTCATCACCCTAAAAAGAAACTAGGCATTAGTAGTTATTCCTTACCCCAAAATGATCCTTACTTCAGAATTAGTGGACAGAATTTTATTTTCATTTTTATTATTTTTTAAATATTTATTTATTTGAGAAAGAAAGAGTGCCAAGTGCACAAGCAGGGTAAGGGACAGAGGGAAAGAATCTGAAACAGACTCTCCATTGAGCAGGGAGCCCAGCATGGGCTCAGATTATGATCTGATCTGAAATCAAAAGTTGGACACTTAACTGACTGAGCCACCCAGGTACCCTGTAGACAGGATTTTAAAGCAGCCATGGTAACCATATTCAGGACGTTGAGGAAAATCTGCTTGTAATGAATGAATAAATAGCGAATCTCCATAGAGAAATAAAAACTGTAAAAAAAAAAAAAAGAACCTAATACATATTTTAGAACTGAAAAATTTAACAGCTAATATAAAAAGTTTACTCAGTCATTTGAACTGCAAAATAGAGATGCAGAAGAGTCCGTGAACTTAAAGATCAGTTAGGCACTATCCAGTCTGAAGGACATAGAGAAAAAAGACTGAAAAAAAAATTAGTAGAGTTTCAGTGAGTGTGGAGCAGTATCACAAGGCATAACATGTATTTGGAATCCCAGATAGCTTTCCAGATAATGTCAGTGCCATACTTTCGTAGACCTGGCCTGTAGTACTTTTTTATAGTGTTTGGATTTAGCATTCCAAACTAGAAAGATCTGATGTAAAATCCACTCAGTAAAAACTGTTAAGACTTCTGGTTCAAGATGATGGCCTAAGGCCATATATGTACTTCCTCTCCCTCCCAAAGCCCTGCCATGTAGTATAAAAATTATGATGAACCTAAACCAAAGATAGAGAATAGGTGAGGGGTCTCATCAGTAGATCAGTTATTTTGAGTAACTTCTGGAATATATAAAGCAGATGGATTTGGGGATATCCAGAAATCAAACAGAGCAGAGAAACCTACAGTGCAGGAGAACACTGAAGCTCTAAGTAGTTATGTTCCCAGCCTACCTTTGGGGATGGGGGTTTCTCAGGGATCATCAGGTCTGGGACCAGTAGCAGTTTCGGGCTGTGGTGTAAAGGACTGCCAGAAGTTTTACTACCCTCTCCTCTATAGGGTGCTGGCTCTGGTGTTTACCCCCATGCTCAGATTCTTTTTCTAAATAAGGTGGGGAATATGGTGCCAGGGGCTCCTGCCATGATGTTAGTATCAGAAAGAGAAGGAAAGCCATGCCGGAAGTAACAGCAGGCTGCCATGTTGTCTTGAAATGAAGACCTCACACAGGGAAAGGTACTTTGGCCCAGCAGTGAAAGGGGCGCGTGCGCGCGCGCGCACGCACGCACGCACGCACGCACGCACACACACACACACACACACACACACACACACACACACACTCACACACCCCACCTCACTCCTGTTGCCTGAAGCCACACACACACACACACACACACACACACACACACACACACACACACACACACACACACACTCACACACCCCACCTCACTCCTGTTGCCTGAAGCCACCCACTTTATGTCCTTGTACCTCTGGAGGAGGGGCCCCCTGTAGAAATTGTCATCAGCAGAGCCTTTAGCCAGTCATTGTGTTGAGGGTAGAGGTTGGTGGTTAGAACAGTGACTTTCACATTTGTCGAGAAGCATGTAGAAGTCACTAATATTAACTATCCTTGTCCTTATAAGTAAATAAGGCCAGCCAGGACTTAGTGGACATTTTAGTATCTTCAAAGAGAAACAGCAGAAGGAAACAACTCAGCTGAGCCCAAAGAAATAAAGTTAATGACTTGACTCACCACTAGTCCAGCAAACCAAAGCTGATTGGTGTTGAGGGTAGTGGCACCAGGGAGATTTCAGGTGTGGCTCAGGTGATGTGGTGATGTACCCATCTGTTACAATGAATTTATCAACAACTTAGTATTTGCATAGTTATGCTCTGTGTGTGCTTAAAGTTATGTATAGCTCCTTTCATGCCTTCTGTAGTTCTGAGACTGGGGACTAGGGCCTGACATCTAACACAGGTCTTGCATTTTTACATGGAACATTAGTGACAGTGGGGAACAAGGACGGCTTGAGGGTAGAGAAGCAGCAGAAGGAATTGTATAATTCTGTAGTGGCAAAAGCCTTTTTAAAAAATACAGGGAGGGGGCATCTGGATGGCTCAGCTGGTTAAGTATCCAATTCTTAATCTCAGCTCAGGTCTTCTCAGGGTCTTGAGTTCAAGCCCTGCATTGGGCTCCATGCTAGGTGGGGAGGCTACTTTAAAAAAAAAATGTTAAAGAATACTGGGAAGCCATAAATGAAAGTCTCATATTTGTATATGATTGAAATTTTCAGTGCATCAAAACAAAAGTACCATAAATAAAGGACATTGGGAGAAAATATTGATAATGCATATCAAGAGGAAATTGTGTACATCAGTGATATTAGGATAATCCATTCGCTGAAAAAAGCATATGACTAGGTAAGCAGAAAAGGTGAAAAAAGATGCTCGATTTCACTAAAAAGCGAAGAAACTCAAAGTAAAACAAGATGCCAATTTTCACTTATTGGGTATGGAAAGTAAAAAAGATTGATAGTGTAGGAGAGCAGAAAAGGGCCCCCTCATGTACTTTTGGAAGGAGTATAGATTACTGCAGCCTTTTTTGGGGGTATTGATCAAAATTTAAAGTACAACAGTACTTTAGCAGTCCACTTCCAGAAATCCATTCTTTAGAAACATTCTTCTAAGTTTGCAAATGTAAACTTAGATATGTATGTTGCAGAATTGCTGCTTTATCACAAAAACTTGGAAACTACCTATACTTTCAGCAGTTGAGATCTAGTTAATAACCCATGTGCACAGTGCATCCCTACTGTGGCTGCCATTTCACCAGTAAGGACAAATTAGGCAGCTTTGTGTGTTCAGCACAACGTGCCGTAGATGGAATCAAGCAGGTAATGGTTCAGTAGAGTATGAGCCATGTGTATTACTTCTGTAATTAAAATCATAAACGTTTTAAATACAACATTACACTGAAATGGTGGCCAGGCATAGTGATGTTCCTTAAGAAATACTGATTTCAGTGTATTCTATAGAACAATTTTATAACGTGGTGACTTCTCAAAAAAATTTCTACATTCTTGAGCTGGAACCTTCTAATGGATAAACTCAGATTCTGTTGATAGTTTCAAATGGTCCTTCCTTCCTTCTTCCAATTCTAGAAATGTGTCTTCAAGTAATGTCTGAACAGTTATGTAAAGACACTCATTGTGTTTATAACAAAAATTGTAGAACCGTTTTATTTGTTAATAGGAGGTTGCTAAAAAAATCCTGTGTCCAGCTGATGAGATACTAACACAGCCATCCGATAGTGCTTCATATCTGTATTTGTTGATAGATGTCCATTATCTACCGCTTAGTGGAAAGCATTATGAAAAAGTATGAATACTATAATCCCATTTTAAGAAAAAAATTTACACACATGAAGCCTGGAAGGATATATGCCAGATGTAAATAATGAGTAATCTTATTTATTTTTTAAAGGTTTATTTATTTATTTTAGAGAGAGAGAAAGAGGGCAAGCACATGAGTGAGGGGAGTGAGGGGGTAGGAGCAGAGGGAGAGAAGCAGACTCCTCACTGAGTGTGGAGCCTGGACTTGGGACTCAATCCCACAAACCCGAGGTTATGACATGAGCCAAAACCAAGAGTCAGACACTCAGCTGACTGAGCCATCCCGGTATCCCATGAGTAATCTTACTTTTGCAGCCCTTTTCTGTTTACCAGACTTTTTGTTGTGGGCATATATTACTTTTACAATCAAAGGGGGAAAGTTCTATCTACTTTTGGGGGGTGTGGGGAATAAAAATGAATAAAATAAAAAGAAAGAAAAATAAAAATAGTAAATAGTTTATTTCAAACTCATCTGTGTCCTCTTTAGCATCAGGAATTCTGGTTTGGGGATAGAGCTGTGGCCTGGTGGCTGAATGTACTGACCGTCTCCCCCCACGTGGCCCTAAAGCATGGTATTTTAACTGATTGTTTACACTTGTCCTTTCCCTTCCTCTAGAAATTGGACCTGATGTTAGTTGGAGGAACCTGATAGGATGTTAGGGTCTGGCAGCACTGAAGTATCAGTACCCTGAGGGTTTTCTTGGATTTGGAAGGAAGGAAAGGTTGCTTGTGAACTTTCATTGATTTTATACCCCCAGGAGCTATGATTGAGTCTGTGCTCATGGTAGCTGCCTAGTAACATCTGCATGTGTGATGGGGATATAACTGGGCCAGAATGAAGGCCTGGTTGATTGTTCCTCCTCTGTCAGGGATGAGAGGTCTTAGTGGGGAAAAGATTATGAACCCCATTATTAAATGGTCAGGGCAGTGCCCAGAATTGTTTGGAGCAAAGTTGGTCTAATACCAATGAGAATAGCAATTTACCTGATTTCAGAATAAAAATAACTTTGTAAAGTTGAGTTATAATTTGTAATTAAAAATGAGATCATAGTAGTTCTTCTGTTGTTTAATAGAATGTGATGTTGCTCTTGAGTTGAAGACAGTAGATGGCAGTGTCTCTCATACTAGAAAAACTTGGAGGAAGTTTTAGTGCATTTAGCGCATTTATTGGTCCCAGACTTGATGACTAACAGTGCCCTTTTGTGTGACCATTAATTGGGTCAGATGGCAGTTTTGTTAAACTAGTCTTCAAAACAGGAGCATAAGTACAGACTCCTTTGGTTTCCAAGAAGGAAAAGCCTGTTGTCATTTTTAATACTTTATGTTACAAAGTGAAAAGAATTATGATTCATGAAATTTAAGTCAAATTCCCTAGAGACACTTGTAGTGTACTTTATTCTGCCTAAATATGTCCACAGCTTCCTTTCCTTTCTGCTTGAAAGGATTAATAAGACACAACAATAATAAATACGTAGTGCTGAGTGCGGAAGAATGCCCTTTTAAGAGTAGTGATGATGATAATGGGCGCCCGGGTGGCTCAGTCGTTAAGAGTAGTGATGATGTAGCCATGAATGTAGAGTTTGGGAAAGAGAAAGGAATAAGAACCAAAGAATGAATGAAATCCGGGATCTTATGACCAGTCTAAGACAGCCAGGTGGCTTAAAATGTCAATTAAGAATCAAGACACATCAGATGTTAAAAGTGAGCGGTAGATTTGCTGTCATTTTTCTATGTGAATTATCTGAAGATTCGTAGATATGTCTTGTGACCAGAAAAAATGGGAAACGGTTTTTAGCTGAGGAGGAGAAATTCACTTTTTTTTTTTGCCTATTTTAATTATAAAGGTTTTTGCATTTATTTATTTGTTTTTATTTTTTTAAAATATTTTATTTATTCATTTGACAGAGAGTGAGCTTGCAAGAGAGCACAAGCAGGTGGAGCCGCAGAGGGAGAGGGAGAAGTAGGCTCCCCTCCAGGCAGGGAGCCCGACACTGGGCTCGATCCCAGGACCCTGGGATCATGACCTGAGTTGACGGCAGATGCTTTACTGACTGAGCCACCCAGGCACCCCAAAGTTTTTGCATTTAAATACAGTGTAAATGAAAGGTATAACTCATAGTGTTCCCAACACTAGAAATATTTCAGCTTCTGTCCTTCTTATCTATGTCTGATAGTATCACCAAGACCTTGAATTCATCTGTATGTAGGTCATATGGGAGCTGATGATCCATGCTGGTTTGAGTCATCCTTGCCTCCAGAGATATGGATCAGGGTATTGGACTCACTCACTGGTGTCCACTTTGCTCTTAATCAAATTGAATGGCCCTTTTGACCCTCAGTTTCCAGGTTAAATGAGGTCGGAAGTAGCTTGTACAGAGATAGACTTTTAAAGTCTAATCCTTTTCATATGAAAACATCCTCTTTTCTGTCTGTAAGAGAGTAGGGACTGTATCTTTTTTCCCTTTCCCTTATATCTTAAGCATCTAGAAAATAGCCTGGTACAAAGGAGGTACTTATGAGATATTTGTTGAGTTAATGTAAATTTTGAACTCTTTATTTCAGAGGCCCCAACTTTGTTGAACAATTTCGTGTTGATGAATGGGAGGGAGAGTTAACTACTGGCTACCAAAATTGGCCAGGTTTTCCCCCATGTTTTATCTCACTTATTTTTTATTCAGCTTTAGAAAATGTATCATCATTATATATTTGTAATAATTATTACATGTATATAATATCTGGGGGCACCTCAGCTCAGTTGGTTAAGGATCTGACTCCTGACTCTTGGTTTCAGCTCAAGTCAGGGTAGTGATACTGAGCCCTGTGATACTGAGTCCTGAGCTGGGCTCTGTGCTGAAGCTGTGGAGCCTGCTTAAGATTCTCTCTCTCCCCCGCCCCCACTCATGTGCTTTCTCTTAAAAAAAAAAAAAAAGGAAGAAAGAAACATTTTTTAAATTAAAAAAAAATAAAAATATCTGAACACAGATGTATCAATGCTGAATTAAAGGTTTCATATCACAGGTTTTGAGCAGAGCAGGTTTCTGATGGAACTGAGAGGGGGAAGAGGAACAGTTTAAGAAAAGATAACAGCACACTCCTACTTTAGGGTATTGACTAAAAGCTAATAATTTGTTAAGGGAGATTTTTGTAAGCTTTATTAGAGAGAGAGAGAGAGGGTGAGCGAGGACTTGAGTAGGGGGAGGGGCACAGGGAGGGGGAGAGAAGCAGACACCCTGCTGAGCGTTGAGTGACTAGGGCTCCATCCCATGACCCTGAGATCATGACCTGAGTCGAAATCAAGAGTTGGTCGCTCAATCGACTAAGGCACCCAAGTGCCCAGGAAGATTTATTTTGGAAAAGATTTTATTTTTAAGTGATCTTAAACCCAACATGGAGTTCGAACCCACAATCCCAAGATCAAGCATTGCATGTCAGCCAAGCGCCCAAAGTTTTTTTTTTTAAAGATTTTGTTTTTGAGTGATCTCTATACTCAGCGTAGGGCTTAAATCTTCAATCCCAAGATTAAGAGTCCCACGCTCTACCGACAACCATCCAGGGGCTCCTTAAGGACAATTTTTTGATTACATGTGACACTTCACACAGGTATTCACTATGCCTAGGTTCTTACTACTGAGTAAGTGTAAGGAGTAGGAGGGAGTGTTTTCTCAAACACCAACGTCTGTAGCAGTGATGTCCCAGGTAGCAAAGAGTTCAGTTCTGTCAACGGAATATTTTTTAAAAATCCTAGGTTCTGATTTTAGCATTGTTTCTCTTGCTCCCTCCATTAGCCTAAATATTTATACATTTATTCCATTTTACAGCCCTACCATGTGCCAGGTGTTGGAGCTGTGAAGTCACCATGGAGCTCCTGACTTTGAAGTGTTTTCAGTCTAGTGGTAGAGACAGATGTATAAAGAACTATAACAGTGTTGGCAGCAGCAGTCACAGACAGAGTTGAAACACAGAAAGGACAGAGCTCTCCTGGTGTGGGGGGTGGCAATATGGAATTTGGCAATTTGGAATCATGGAATTTGTCACCAGATGTCAGTGCCTTTTCTGGTGCTTAAGCCATGAGAAAGTGCTCAGTCCCTGAGCTGTCAAAGATTTGACAGCTATGATAGATTTACTGGGTGGCAGTTACCAGTGGGCACCTCCTAAGGCATTTCCTCTTAAGCATGGACTTTTGAGCAGAACCTCCAAGTAGAATGTGACTTCCTGTACATTTCTGGTTCCAGGGTTACTGGGGTTGACTGTGCCTTTATGTTTACATTCCCACTCTATCTAGAATGGTACTTTGCATATTAGTGGTGCTCATTAAATGTTTACAGTGAAAGTGGAATTGTTTGAGGAAAATTCATATTATGTAAGAAATGATTTGAGGAGTTTTGATTTATGTTATGAATGTATCACTTATTTTATAAAAAGACTTTCCATAGAGTTAATGTAAATAGCAGCTCCCCGGAGTAATTAAGTTTGTAAAAATTTTGCTAATTCACTTTTCTGGAATTTTTTTTTTTTTAAAGATTTTATTTATTTATTTGACAGAGAGGGCGAGAGATCACAAGTAGGCAGAGAGGCAGGCAGAGAGAGAGGAGGAAGCAGGCTCTCTGCCGAGCAGGGAGCCCGATGTGGGCCTCGATCCCAGGACCCTGAGATCATGATCTGAGCTGAAGGCAGAGGCTTTAACCCACTGAGCCACCCAGGCACCCACTTTTCTGGAATTTATTCCAGTGTGTAAAATAAGTTATCCTTTCATAAAGAGTTTAGTTTAATAACTCTTTTGATTAAAAGTTCACACTTTAATAGTAGTCAGTGTTATTTTGATTGGTTATGAGCCAACAGTGTGTGTGTTTCCAACAATTGATTTTACTTAACTTTTTGTTTCAGAATTAAGACACCGAGGAAGGAAGCAATCCAGAAATTATGATTTAAACTTGATATTTTCCTTAGAAAGTAATATTGGTTAATACTTGGATTGAACATTCTTTTTTTGTTTTAGAATTTTGTATTAAAAATAAAAAGTCTTTGAGCAGGATGACCTTTTTTTTTTCCAATGTCATATTTAAATACCTCCCTTTATATTATTCCTTGGAACACAGCTTTAAGAATATATATTTAAACTTCTGTGCTCTTTTCAGATACGGTTAAAAAACTCCAGGACCAAAAACATGACATGGAAAGAGAAATCAAGACACTCCATAGGAGACTTCGGGTAGGATAAATCCTCATGTATTATCTCATTAGAATACCGAGGTTTCTGAAAGTAGAGGACAGTGTAGTCCTTGATTATTGTTAGCATTCATCTTAAGCTTCAGATACAGTTAAAATACTGATCTGCGCTTTGGACAGAAAGCAAATGCCATCATCTCAAGTTGGGATTATTGCTAGATTCTGGATAGAAGAATCTTCTAATAATTAATGAGTGGTAATTTTAAAAAGATGGATTTAGGAAGCAAGTGTTATATTTTCGAAAGAAAAATTATTCACTCTTGATTAGAAAGTGTCCCAAACCAAGCTGTTTTCATCTGGGTTTTCTGTCTTTTGTGGATTTGATTAGCTTGCTTACAGCAGTGCCAGTCTGCTGCAGAGTGGTAGAAGCTCGTCTCTTAGTTTGGGACATGCCTCAGTTACTCAGACTGTATTCATGGTGTCAGAAAATCGCTTTGTGGGGGATGGGTGCTGGGTCCAGGATTGGACAGATGTGGCTCTGGTGGAGGCGGCACCCTGGGGAGGCTTGCCCACCCAGCCACACCTGCATCCTCCATGGCTGTGGGAAGCAGCAGACCTACAGTTCTTAACTTCTCTTTGTATGACTTTGTCTGCCTAGTTTGAGTTTAGTGTTTTTCTTCGGGCTTCCTCTTCCTTTTCCTTGACTTTTGATTTTTTTTTTCCTGTTAGTTTTTGATGTCAAGATATTTATAGTTTTTCCCTGTAAAATCTTTCAGTATGGTTCACACACCATTATCTACTTTTCAGAGGTAAAGTGCTGTAAATTTTGAATGATGTATTTATTTTCATAAGACTTAAAAACTTGCATAAGGGAGACTTTACATTATTGTCATTAATATTGATTGAGCACGCTAGTGCTTGATGCCTCAGCAGACAGAGCAACTAGAAAGTCTTTTCCTCATTAAGAACAAGTTCACTACTAATAATTGTTTTACCTGTTACCTGTTAGAAATGATAATAGTGGTTCTCTGAGATTTAAAAGAAATTAATCATCATTTGGGACAGCACATTACAGTCCAGTCATAAACACGTCTTATTATTTTTAAGTAAGTCTTCAGTGCTTTCTTTTGGAAATAAAAATTTAGTTTTTTAATATAGGAAGAATCTGCAGAATGGCGGCAGTTTCAAGCTGATCTCCAGACTGCTGTGGTCATTGCAAATGACATTAAATCTGAGGCCCAAGAGGAGATTGGCGATCTGAAGCGCCGGTTACATGAGGCTCAAGAAAAAAATGAGAAACTCACAAAAGAACTGGAAGAAATAAAGTCACGCAAGTATGTTTTGAGAAACCAGTTATGCACTTATATTTTAATAGAGAACACTTCAGTCCCAATTTTATGATGTGGTATTATGGAAAGAATGAGTGTGGATCCTAGTGGAAGTTACTCAACTTTTCTGGCCTCATTTTATGACACCTGTAAAATACCACATTCTTTATGATCTGTCAGAGTTGTTGTCAGTTTCTATAATTAACAGTGCTGTGGGGGGCGGGAGCAGAATGGTCCCTGGCACAAGGTGCCTTCTACTTCTCTCCTTTCCTCTACCTCCACACTCCAGCCCTGTTACTCTGCTTTAGATTAGTAGCCTCTGATTAAGGATGTGTACTGTGGAGGCAGACAGGCTTGACTCCTGTCCACTTCTGCTTCTTACTAGCTGTGTGATCTTGGTTAGGGCCCTTAACTTCCCCAAGCCTCAGTTTCTCATCTTTAAGATGGAGGCAGTCCTATCTGCTTTATAGTATTGCTGGAAGGCTTAAAGGAGATCTGCCTGCACAGTAGCAGGCATGGTAATGATGAGTATACTTCATTTTATTTTATTAAGATTTTATTTATTTGTTGGAGAGAAAGAGAGAGGGAAAGCACAGAGGGAGAGTGAGAGGGAGAAGCACATTTCCTGCTGAGCAGGGAGCCTGATGTGGGGCTTGATCCCAGGACCCGGGATTAGACACTTAACTAAACCACCCAGGCACTCCTACTTTAATAACTGATATTATTATTAGAGACCCAAGTAAAGAGTGCAAAGTGAGTTTTTCTCCATTACTCACTTGAGGACTTTTCACTTACTTATAACCAACTAAATCTCCACAGTAGTATTTTTTTCCCATTAACATTGAGATCATTGGAAACCAATATAAAGTATTAGATGAGATGCCATTTGTGATGTGTTCTGAGTTCTCAGTGAGATTCCATTTAATGAGTAGGAAGAGGAGTATTTTTTATGTTTGAGGTTATTATTAAGAATTTGATTATCCAGGGACACCTGGCTGGCTCAGTCAGTTGAGTGTATGACTTGATCTTGGAGTCATGAGTTTGAGCCCTAAGTTGGGCATAGAGTTTACTTTACAAAAAGTGTGATTATTCATCATTTCATTACTTTAACTAATTTTTAGGTAGACATTGGAAAAAATTTAGAAAAATATTTATAGTGTGCCTGGGTGACTCAGTTGGTTAGGCTTCCGACTCTTTATCTCAGCTCAGGTCTTGATCTCAGGGTTGTGAGTCAAGCCCATTTTTGGGCTCCATGCCCAACATAAAACAAAACAGGTTATTCCTTTTTTTTTTTTTTTCTTTTTTTTTTAAGATTTTATTTATTTATTTGACAGAGACACAGAGAGAGAGGGACACATAAGCATGGGGAGTGAGAGAGGGAGAAGCAGGCTTCCCGCAGAGCAGGGAGCCCGAGGCAGGGCTCAGTTCCAGGACCCTGGGATCATGACCTTAGCCAAGGCAGATGCTTAATGACTGAGCCACACAGGCGCTCCAAAACGGGATATTCTTGAAAAGCTATCTTATTTTATTGTTGCTTATCTCTAGTGTATGGCCCAGAGAAAAGTATTACTAAACCATTTTTCTTTAGCTTCCCTAAGCAGAACATGGAATGAAGTGGAAGCTTATTATTTCTCCACTTGGTGTAAGACTCATATTACGGGCGCCTGGGTGGCTCAGTGGGTTAAAGCCTCTGCTTTCGGCCCAGGTCATGATCTCAGGGTCCTGGGATCGAGGCCCGCATCGGGCTCTCTGCTCAGCAGGGAGCCTGCTTCCCCCTCTCTCTCTGCCTGCCTCTCTGCCTCCTTGTGATCTCTCTCCCTCTGTGAAATAAATAAATAAAATCTTTAAAAAAAAAAAAAAGACTCATATTACCTTTATTACCTTTTTTCTGTATACTGTTAAAGATACGTTTCATTCCTTTTTTTTTTTTAAGATTTATTTATTTATTTGAGAGAAAGAGAGTGCGCGGTGGGGAGGGGCAAAGGGAGAAGCAGAAAGAATCTCAAACAGACTCTGTGCTGAGCNATTTATTTGAGAGAAAGAGAGTCCGCGGTGGGGAGGGGCAAAGGGAGAAGCAGAAAGAATCTCAAACAGACTCTGTGCTGAGCATGGGAGCCCAACAGGGAGCTAGATCTCAGGATCCTGAGATCACAATCTGAGCCGAAAGCAAGAGTTGGATGTTTAACTGACTGCACCACCCAGGCACCCCTTTTCATTCTGAAGTTAACCTGAGTGACTGAAATTCTACTTTTGAAGAATCATTCCATCAGGTCCTAAAGGTGTCCTCGATGAAGCAATAAATTAATTTTACTAAATCTCAGTCCTTGAGTATATACTCTGTTTAACATTCCAGTGTGATGAATGGGAAGTATACATAAAGCACTTCCTCTGTATCTGCTGTATACCCAAGTACGAGGTTGTCTCAAGGAAAGTGCTCTGTGATTGTTAGAAAAAAATAGCTCAAGTTAAAACAAACTATAGTTATTCAGACTTTGGTATTTGGTGGATATTCCTTGAAAATGAATTAAGAGACTGTCACTGTCACTTCAAGGAAAACAACTTGACTGTATTTGTTGCTGGTGCTAAAATGTGGAAATTTGAGTCAGTGTTAGGATTTTAGAAAATTTATATCTGCCATCACAAGGCTGGCAGCTTCCCATATTTAAAGAGTTTCCCAATGAGATCATTGGTGATATTAACAAATGTGACTTTTAAATAATAAATCCTATAATGACAGATGTCAGCATTTGGAAAATTCATGTAACTCAGTGAACCAGTACTTTCTGTATGACAAGTGCAGTCACATATGGGTAAAAGATCCATTTAAAGTATAAGATAGACTAGAGGAATTTTAATGGACAGAGTAGGAAAAGTTTATTCACATGGTTTCAAATTGCACATTGCAACAAACTTTTAAGTAACTACCACTTATTATATTTTGATACAGTATCAAGGAAAAACAGACTCAGTTGTCTAAAAAGCTGCATTTACCTATTTTAACATCATTAAAATAATCTTTTCTTTTTCATCTACTACATATCTGTGAGCCCTGTTGTTTTTTAATCTCATAATAGATTGAATACAGAAGAAGAAATGAGAATCTAACAGTATTCTGTTAAACCAGACATTAAAGAGATACGCAAAAATGTAAAAACACTGCTATTCTTCTCCCTCTTATTCCTCCTCCTCCTCTTCCTCTTCTTCTTGCTTTTTTTGGTTTTGGAAAATAGTTGTTTTTCATAAAAATATGTTGTATTGATAAGTCCTGGGTTTATTTTTATTTTTAGGTGAGTTAAGTATTTTAAATATATCTTAGTTTAAATTTCCATTATGATAAATGTCAATAGATATAAGCCACATAAAGAAAAGCTCTTTGGGATCTTGAGTAATTTTTAAGAGTAGAAAGGGGGGCGGGTGGGTCTGGGTGGCTTGGTCAGTTAACTGTCTGCCTTCATCTCCAGTCATGGTTCCAGGGTCCTGGGATCGAGCCCCACTTTGGGCTCCCTGCTCAGCAGGAGGTCTGCTTCTTCATCTCCCTGTGCCCCTGCTCATGCTGTATCTCTTGCTCACCCTCTCAAATAAATAAATCTTTGGGATGCCTGGGTGGCTCAGTTGGTTAAGCCTCTGCCTTCGGCTCAAGTCATGATCCCAGGGTCCTGGAATCGAGTCCCACATCGGGCTCCTTGCCCGGCGGGTAACCTGCTTCTCCCTCTGCTTCTACCTGCCACTCTGTCTGCTTGTGCGCTCTCTCTCTCTGACAAATAAATAAATAAAATCTTAAAAATAAATCCTCAAATAAATAAATCTTTAAAAACAAAAAATAGAGTGGAAAGGGGCTCTAAGACCAAAAGGTTTGATAATCACTGTTATAGATTCTTTGTTAAAACTTGTGAATATGATGGGGTGCCTGGATGGTTCAGTCCATTAAGCGTCTGCCTTCAGCTCAGGTCATGATCCCTGGATCCTGGGATTGAGCCCCGCATCAGGCTCCCTGCTTAGTGGGGCGTCTGCTTCTCCCTCTCCTTATGCCTCTCTCCCCAGCTTGTATACCACACTCTCTCTCTCAAATAAATAAAATTTTTTTTTAAAGATTTTATTTATTTATTTGACAGAGAGAGAGAGAGAGATTACAAGTAGGCAGAGAGGCAGGCAGAGAGACAGGGAGAGGAGAAAGCAGGCTCCCTGCTGAGCAGACAGCCCGATGTGGGCCTCGATCCCAGGACGCTGAGATCATGACCTGAGCCGAAAGCAGAGGCTCTAACCCACTGAGCCACCCAGGCGCCCTCAAATAAATAAAATCTTTAAAAAAAAAAAAAAAAAAAACTTATGAACATGAGATCCCGTGGTACATCTGGAGGAAAAAAAACTTCAGAAGAGCCAAATAGCTACCAGATTTTCCCAAGGACTGGCTTAGTTTTTGTCTACCTATAAAATTATTTGATGGTTATATGACAGTTACAAACCTGCAACTGAAATCTCGTTCCAGATGAAAACTTCTGTGTTAGCTCAGTGAATTAGAGCTAGCCAGAAATAAAAAATGTAATCGATTTTTTTAGATGACTCATGATCCATCACACCGAGCATCTCAGAGACTCATGTTACTAATGGGGCCCAGGTTTTGTTTTTGTTTTGTTTTGTTTTGTTTGTTCCTCTGTAGAAATTCTGTTTGGAGACTGTAGAGGATTTATTTTAAAGAATATGAACTTTGATTTCATTTCTTTTGTATTTCCATGTCTGTGCATGGCATATTAGGTAGGGCCAGTATAGATAACCCATATGTACTGGTGAATTCCACAGACTCCTCAAAGCATGACAGAACCTCAAGAACCAGTTCTGAGTCAGATTCTTTTTGGCCAGTCTACTTTCCATTTTACTACTAACTGATTACTGATGTCCTCACCTTATACTTACTCAGATGAAAATGGATTCTGATGGTTACTTTTCTCCCCCCCTCCCTCCTCCGCACTGGATAAATACCATTACATTTTAAAAAATTACATATAATGTATTATTTGCCCCAGGGGTACAGGTCTGGAATCATTAGGCTTACACATTTCACAGCACTCACCATAGCACAAACCCTCCCCAATGTCCATAACCCAGCCACCCTGTCCCTACTCTCTGACCCCCCAGTAACCCTCAGTTTGTCTTATGGTTTGTCTCCTTCCCGATCCCATCTTGTTTCATTTTTTTCCCTCCCTACCCCCCACAACCCCCCGCCCTGCCCCTCAAATTCCTCATATCAGAGAGATCATATGATAATTGTCTTTCTCTGATTGACTTATTTCGCTTAGCATAATACCCTCTAGTTCCATCCACGTTGTTGCAAATGGCAAGATTTCATTTCTTTTGATGGTTGCATAGTATTCCTGATGGTTACTTTTAAATCTATTTAGTACAACCTAATATAAAAATTTTAATATCATTTCCTAGAATTTACCAAACAAATGAGAATATTAGACTAGGTAATTTACTCAGCTCTACTGATACTGTCTTTTTAAAAATGTGATACCTTTTTAATGCTTTTCTGTAGGGAGGTGGAAATGTGTATTTGCTAGTATGAGTATAAAAATGCCTGATTTCACTATTGTTTGCAGGCAAGAGGAGGAACGAGGCCGGGTGTACAACTATATGAATGCTGTTGAGAGAGACTTGGCAGCCTTAAGGCAAGGGATGGGACTGAGCAGAAGGTCCTCAACTTCCTCCGAGCCAACCCCTACGGTGAAAACCCTCATCAAGTCCTTCGACAGTGCATCGCAAGGTAATTTCTTATATCCTATGCCAAGGGCAGGCAGTTGTCATTCACTTACTATCTGTTCTTTGGTCTGGATTGATATTCTTTACCATCCTATTCTCTGACCCTCATCAAATTTCATGTAGTATTAATGAGCTAGTCTTACTATCAGGTGACTTTTAGCAGGAGACTTGGGATCTGTTCAGCTTCAGAGATCTTGTTTTCAGACTTGTTGCCTTGCC
The DNA here is from genome assembly GCA_002007465.1 of Ailurus styani. Classification (NCBI taxonomy): domain Eukaryota; kingdom Metazoa; phylum Chordata; class Mammalia; order Carnivora; family Ailuridae; genus Ailurus; species Ailurus styani. The sequence goes on along the minus strand of LNAC01000325.1, from coordinate 1,653,344 downwards.
CCTTGAAGAAATGTGTCTTTACATAGTCCTGGGGCTCTGAGTATCTTCTCTATGCCAAAAAACCTCCAGTTATTTGAATTTAGTCCTTTACCTTCCTCTGAACTCCTGTAGGTCTATTAATCCATGGGCCTCCCTGACATTGACACTCAGGTATCTCCTTAGACATTTTATGTCCAAAACTGCACTCTTGGTCCTGAGCTTCAGGCTTTCCCCTATGTAAGTGGCAACACCATTCTACCCAATAACTTAAGCCAGTTCTTCCTTAAATCCTTCTTCTTTCTCACTTTCACATCTAATCTGTTAGCAGGTCATGTGGGTCCAGCCTCCAGCCATGTACATCTTTGCTCTGTCTACTACTCTCCATCTCTAGTGCACAATCAACTGCTAGTACAAGCCGCCATCAGGTTCTAATTTCAGTGACTTCCTAATCAGTCTCTCTGTTTCACTTTGACAGAAAGGTCTTTTCTTGCTTCAGCTCCTTTAATTGCTTTATCATAGTTAAAGTGAAATTCAGATCTTCAGTGCCTGTGTGGTCTGACCCTGCCTTCCTCTTACCTCAGTTGAACCACTCTTCCTCTGCCCTCTATATTCTTGCCACACTGGACTGTGGGTCCCAAAACAGGCTAGCTTCCAGAGCACAGGCTCTTCTGTAGCCGGAAGCTTATTCTTCCCGTCTTCAGATGACTGGGTCCTTTTCATTTCTCTAACCCCCTCAGCTCTGGGAAAGGGAAAGGGATGTAGTTTAAAAAAAACCAAAAAACAAAAAACTGAGTGGGGGTGGCTGTCTGGCTCAGTTGGCAGAGCATGTGACTCTTGATCCTGGGGTTGTGAGTCTGAGCCCCACATTGGGTATAGAGATTACTTAAAAAAATAAAATCTTGGAGAGCCTGGGTGGCTCAGTCAGTTAAGCATCTCCCTTCGGGTCAGGTCATGATCCCAGGGGTCCTGGGATCAAGCCCCACATCGGGCTATCTGCTCAGCGGCAAGTCTCCTTCTCCCTCTGTGATCTCTCTTGCTTTCTCAAATAAATAAATAAAAGCTTTTTTGAAAAATTAAAAAAAAAATCTTGAAAAAACAGAAGAGTGGAGCACCTGTGTGACACAGTCAGTTAAGCATCTAACTCTTAGGTTTAGCTCAAGTCATGTTCTCAGCATAGTAAAATCAAGCCCTGGGTTGGACTTCGTCCTCAATGTGGAGTCGGCTTAAGACTCTCTCCCTCTTGCCTGCCCCCCACTCACCTGCACTCTCTCTCTAAAATAAATAAATCTTAAAACAATAACAGTAAAAAAAAATAACGGAATGTAATGTGTCCTAAAACTTACATTTTCTTCTAAAAATTCTTTAAACTTCATAATAGGCTTTATTCTAATCACTCTAATAAAAATAGAGTTTCTATAATGTATATTCTGTGACTGTACACAAATTAGTTTCCTTGACTTAAAATCGGAGCAAAAGTCACATATACTCACAGTGTTGGTACAGATATTTTGGAGGATAGTATCTTCCAATTTAAAATGCCATATTCATAGACCCTAAAATTTTTATACATAATACTGGCACAAATTTATAAATATATATAGATACAGATATAAATATGCATACAAAGTTTTCCGTGTAGGATTGTTTGAAAATACGGAAAACCTGGAAATTGCTTAAGAGCCCATTAAAAGGATTAAGTCAATTATGACCCATTAGTACAATAGGATACTGTGCATTTTTTAATAAGGATGAGGTAAATCTCAAAGTACTGATGTTAAAATATGCCTGCAATCCTTTATAATAAGTTGCAGACCAGTATTATATAGTGTGATCTCATTTTGTTTTTGTAAGTACGTAGATTTTTGCATTAAAAGTGCAAGAAAGATGCACTTGGTACTATTGTTAGTGGCTACCTCCAGGTAATATGATGGGCTAAGATGAAAGAAAGACTTATAAAAATCCGTACTTCTGGGCGCCTGGGTGGCTCAGTGGGTTAAAGCCTCTGCTTTCGGCTCAGGTCATGATCTCAGGGTCCTGGGATCGAGGCCCGCATCGGGCTCTCTGCTCAGCAGGGAGCCTGCTTTCCCCTCTCTCTCTGCCTGCCTCTCTGCCTCCTTGTGGTCTCTTTCCCGCTGTGAAATAAATAAATAAATAAATCTTTAAAAAAAAAAAAATCCGTACTTCTAAAATGAAATGATAATAGAATATACCAAATTAAAGTCATGCAGTTATTCAGAATATTGATGAAATGGGCTCTAAGGCAAAAAGATAAATCTGCTTCTGTACTGACCTTTTTAAAAAATAATATTTTACAATAAGATATATCTAAATGAGTCTGTATTCCACTGCTTAATTATATATGCAAAAGAAGTGAACACAAGTATTCAAATAACTTGTACGTAACTGTTCATAGTAGCACTATTCACAATAACCAAAACATGGAAACTCAGTTGTCCCATCAGTTGATGAATGGATAAACAGAATGTGATCCCTACATCTGAGGGAATATTATTCAGCCATAGGACGAATGAAAGAAGTACTAATATATATTACCACGTGGAAAACATGCTAAGTGAAAGCAGCCAGACACAAAAGGTCGTGGGTTATAAGATTCCGTTTTTATGAAATAGACTTAGAATAGGTAAGTCCATAGAGATAGAAAGCAGTTTGGAGGTTGCCAGGGACTAGGGAAGAGATATATGGGGAGTGATTGCTTAATAGACACTGGGATATTTTGGAACTAGGTAGAAGTGATGATGGCTGCGCAATATTGTGAATATACTAAATACCTTTGAACTATACATTTTAAAATTATTTTTCTATTACGTGAAATTTTTTCAAAGATTTTACTTACTTATTTGAGAGAGAGAGTGCATGAGAGAGCACAAGTGGTGGAGAGGAAGAAGCAAGCCTCCCATCAAGCAGGGAGCCCAATGTGGGCTCCATCCCAGGACCCTGGGATCATAACCTGAGCCAGAGGCAGCTGCTCAACTACTCAGCTTACCTAGGCACCCCTATTAGGTGAATTAAAAAAAATTTTTTTTTTATTTTAAGTAGGCTCCACATGTAAGACAGGGCTTGAACTCACAACTCAGAGATCAAGAGTAGCATCCTTCTGAAGGATGCCATCTGAACTAGCAACGTGCCCTTATTATGTGAATTTTATCTTAATAAAAGAATGCATCTAAAAATACAAATTTAAATATAAGTACTTGGTTGCATAAAAAGGTCTACTGATGATCTACTTCTTCATCTTTTCCCACTGTGTGATGTGCCTGATTTTATCTTTGTGTCCCATTTTGATTTTAATTTAGCTTCAAACAAGTAACCATTTTTTATCCACCCTCTACCAAAATCTGTGTCAATCCCAAGTATCTGGAAGTGAGTAAATTATGGATCTGACTTTTGAATAGTTCAGTCTAGAGAGGGAGACTGACATGTAAGCAAATAATTACACATCCATGCATTAAATGCAAACCTGAAAGTAGTTGCAAAGTGAAGTGATGAACTCCACAGGAGGAGATGAGAAAAGATAAATGGGAGCCCAGTATTCCTTTGGTTTTTGTTTGTTTTCGTTTTCCAGTGTTCCTTCATTGAATGCATATCCACTGCGGGCTGGGCTTCTCACCTAATGCAGTTACAGAAATACTTCTCTTGGAGTTTTTGAACCTGAATTTTATTGGGTCATGAAGCTCTTTAACTACCTAAGTTAATGAAATAGCAAAAATGAATTGACTGGCATAACCAGTTTGGGAATCAGCACAGCTATTCTAGGAAACAGTCTGCGTGGTAGCAGGAGAAGCAACACCTGCTAGGGCTAGGCACAACTGTGAGCACGCCATGGAGGTTAGGTCTCAGGACAGCTTCCAGGGGAGCCAGAGCATTGGGTAGCCTGGCTACCCATAACTGGGGAGACCAGTTATGAATGCTTCCACTCTACCGTGATGCATTCAGTATTTGTTTGTTTGTTTCTGTAGTACCAAACCCCACTGCAGCCGCGATTCCTCGCACGCCTTTGAGTCCAAGTCCGATGAAAACCCCTCCTGCCGCAGCTGTCTCGCCTATGCAGGTAAGTGTCCGTGACCACAGAAGCTGTGGGGACCTCAGCGTCTGAAAGTCTGTCCTCCTAAAAGTCATTTACACTTATATCAGGGGGGCAAATGACTACCTCGTGAGGAATGTAGTAGTTAGGGTTGTAAAATAATGTAAATATCCTTAATTGAGATAAATTATGAAAATGTCCATTGTGTTACTCTTCTGAAAGTAATAGTGATAGCTAACAAGTATTGAGCACTTGCTATGTGTTCTGCACTATTCCATGTGCTTTATAATGTGAATTCATTTAATCCTTATAACAGCCCTATTGGGTATCAGATACTGTTCTTTCTTTTTTTTTTTTTTTTTAAGATTTATTTATTTGACAGAGAGAGAGAGAGAGATTACAAGTGGGCAGAGAGGCAGGCAGAGAGAGGGGAGGAAGCAGGCTCCCTGCTCAGCAGGGCTCCATCCGGATCCTGAGATCATGACCTGAGCCGAAAGCAGAGGCTTTAACCCACTGAGCCACCCAGGCGCCCCTCAGATACTATTCTTACTTCTAGTTTTCACATGTGGAAACTGAGGCCCAGAAAGGTTAAGCAACTTGCTGAGGGTCATATAATGAAGAAGTGGTAGAGTGGGAATTTGAACCCGGGCAGTGTGGCTTCAGGGACCATCTCTCTAAGTAGAATATGTAGTTGATGTTTGTCAGTCTCCACTATCTAACACATCAAAGCTTGGTGGTTTAAAAGAGCAGGTGTATGATTTTTCACATTTGTGTGTTGACTATAAAGCTCTTTGCTGGCTTTGTGTGGTCTCACTTCTGTACCAACACTTAGCCACAGGGTTGGCTGGGGCCTGGGCTCAGGGAGGATGGCTGGACCATTCTCCATGTGGTCTTTCCTCTTAGGTTCCTTCATGGTGTGGTGTCTCAAGCTCCAACCAAATCCTAAGGCTGGCCCAGGTTCAGAGTTGGGCGTTCTGCAGAAGGTTCATTATGGGCCATTTTTTTAGCAGTCTAGCACAAGGGCATTGCTGATCCATTATAAACAAATCTCTGAAGTTACTCTTCCTGGCCACTGTGGAAGTGTAGGCCAGAAGCAAGGGAGATGGTTGTTGCTCTGTAGTGCTCATGCGGCCTCTCACTGTGCCTTTGTTGGTCAGCCACTTTTGGAAATAGTGGCTGTGGTGGAGTTTTTCCACAGAAGTGAGAGTAGCCAAAGAAAAACTGGCCATAGCCTGGTACCTAGTACCCTTTGATACAGGGTAGCTTTGGCCATACCTCTTCCCTAAAACTAGAATAGGATTTGGAAACACTTTATTTTTGAATTGAGACTTTTGTGCTTTGTTAACTATTGGCCATGTATTTTACAAGTGAATCTGTTGATTTTTTGTTTTGTTTTGTTTCTACTTTTTAATTTTTTCCTGTGTGAAATTTAGGGTTAAAGTGCCCTCCTTCTGCATTTGTAATTGTTGCACATTAGTGGCTCTGCATTTCCACGTGTATAGAAGGTGTTAATGCTCTTAATTTACCAGGAAGGCAAGGGAATTCCAATCCCACTATAGATTTAATGCTTTTTATATGCTCATTAATCAGACTTTTTCTGTAGACCTCAAGATGCAAAATATAAACTTCAAAAGAGGTGAAATTTCTTTAAGTAATATTTGTTGGTTGAAATTATACAAAGCATGACTTTGTAAATCTTTATAAAGATAGGAGGTGAAAAATTTCATCTTTGTTCCTTGATAAAACTTAATAATTATAAGTCACATTCAGCAGCTTTTTAGTACTTGGTTAGCAAATGCTTCTTAAATCTAATTGTACATAAAAACCATGTGGAGAGGTTTTAAACACATTGATTCCCAGGCTTCATCCTAGTGAATGAGAATCTCTAGGGAATAGGGCCTAAGATTGGGGTTGCTAGTTTTTCAAAACTCCCTGGGTGGGAATTCTACTTCTGGCTGCGAAGGAAGGACAGGCTAGATTACTCTGCCACTCCAGGCAACTCGAAAGCTGGCCAAATTATAGGAAGCAATTATATTCAGACATGTACAGCAGGCAGTATGAGACTGTAGTCCTTAAATAAAAGTCCTGCTGGGCCCACACTTTTCCTGTTGGGAGATTCCAGGTGGTGGTGCAAGGGGGATGAAGCCAGATAGAGCCAGGAAGGGGGAACTAATTGGGTCTGAGGAGACACAGATCAGTGTTCAGGGAGAATGAGAGTGCTGGAATTTGCAGGGGAGAGGACCTGGGAGGAGGGAGCTACACAGAGGAAGGGCCTCTGCAAAGGCATCCCTTGAGTCTTTGCCTAAAGCCTAGTCAGCACACGGTGAACCCCCACAAGGCTGAGTAAGAACAGTTTCCCAGGAAAGAAGAGTTACCAGGGAGCTGTCAGGTAGGTAAACACTTGCCATAGTTTACACAGAGCAGGGAATCATTTGAGTACCCACTGGTCACCGTGGAGAAATCTTGGAATACTTGGAGCATTCCGTGGAGACCCCTGAGGGCCACACCCTAAAGTAGAGCTGCATTGCAGCTCTTGAGTAAGCACTATGCTAGACCTGCTCTAAAAGACTTTAAAAATAAACCTCAAAAGAGCCAAGGAGATCCATAAGTAACTGGGGTACTCATCCTCTGAAATGCTTCTTTATGACTCTCACCTCCCAAGAATCACGCTCTTGTGGAATCTGCTCCTCTTGAGTGTTGGCTGGACTTCGTGGCTCACTTCTGATGAATAGAGTATGGCAAAAGGGGTGGGATGTCCCAAGGTGGGGTTATAAAAGGATTATCTTCTGTCTTGAGGTTTCCTCCTGCTCTCTTAGCTCTGGTCACTCCAGTGAACAACTGAAAATTGAAATACTTAGCCATACATTTAATAAAATGCTGTGCAAAATCTGTATTAAGCAAAGTATAGAATATTGCTGAGAGAATTTGAAGAATACATGGAGAGATATATTCATGGACTGGAAGACTCAGTATTGTTATTATCTTACAGCTGTCCCTCACATTGATCTTGTAGACTCAACACAATCCCAGTGACAGTCCTACATGCTATTTTGTAGAAATTGATAATATAATTTTAAATTTATATGGAAATTCAAAGGACCTTGAATATTTAAAACATCTAGGAGATTTAAGAAAAAAGGGGGGAGGGAAACAAATTTGGAGGACTTATACTACCTGATTTCAGCACTTAGAGTAATCAAAGACAGTGTGGTATTGAAATAGTTTATTTGTTTGTTTGTTTGAAATCTTCATTAAGCTGATAAACTCCCCACCCCACAAATAGCCAGAGTACCAGCAGCTGCACTTACTGACGTAAGTTTAAACGTAGACATTATATCAGTAGATTAGATAATCTAGAAATAGGTCAGCTGATTTTCAACAGAGGTGCCAAGGTAATTCAGTGGGAGAGGGGTAGCCTTTCCAACAAAGGATTCCGGAACAGCTAGAATTTGTATGGAAAAAAGATAACCACAGCTGTTCCTCATGGTATTTATAAAAATTAAAATTGACTGTAGACTTACATGTGAAAGCTAAAACTACAAAACTTCTGGAAGAAAACTTCAGAGAAAATCATCCTGATCTTCGAGAAGGCCAAGATTTCTTATTTAGGACATAAAAAGGAGCTGTGAAAGAAAATCGATAAATTGGACATCAAAATTTGAAACTTCTGAAAGATATTAAGAAAATGAAAGATAAGTTATAGACTCAGGAGAATATAATCACAATACATTTATCTGTCAAGACACTTGTATTCCAAGATGATGGCCTCGTCTTCTTGATTGAAGACAAACCAGTGAATAGTGGACAAAAGATTATAAAAGTTCCCTCCTTAGAGAAGGTACACAAATGGCCAGAAATCACATGAAAAGATGTTCAACATTATTAGTCACTGGAGAAGTAAAAATTAAATACACAATAAGATCTCACTATGTGCCCTTTTAGGATGGCTCAAACTGAAAGACAGTCTCAGGTATTGGGACAGATGTGAAGAGACTGAACCTTGCATACTTTTCTGCTGGGAATATGAAATGAGTAGAGGTTCACTAGATAAAAAAGGGCTGGGGGAAAGCTGGGAAAATAAGGATGATAGAAAAGACAGTGACGGTAAACACCCTGATCTATGTGGAAATGAATAGTTTGGTGGTATTTGAGCATTACACAGAGGTGGCAGGAGACAAAGCCAAAGAAAGAGAGGAAGTATTTGTGGCGGATACTGTGGCTGCACGCAGAGGGATGCATATCTGACTGGAGATGAGGAAGCCAGTGGCAAAGTCGTCATGTTGGCGCCTAATTAAGATGTCAGGTTGTACTGGGTCTCTTGTAGTAGGAGCAAGTCTGTATTTCACCAACTGGTGTGTAATTGTTAAGAATTCTCTTTAAACAAAACAGTGTCAGTATACTGGTTGTGATAGTATGCTCTAAATGTTACCATTGGAGAAAACTGAGTAATGGGCCCAGGGGTTATTTCTGTATGAATTTTTCAAATATACTGATCACAGTATATGCCTATCAGTGTGTGTGTGTGTTTTAGTCTTACTATAATAATGTGGAAAGAATGATGGAGATTTATAACTATTACTCGCAGCAGTGTGGACTTTATTTGTGAGTCCCAGCTCTAGATTTATGCTAACTTTGACACTGTTTATGTTATGGTTTCAGAGACATTCCATAAGTGGACCAATCTCTACATCCAAACCCCTGACGGCGCTGTCAGATAAGAGACCAAACTATGGGGAGATCCCTGTTCAAGGTATATCTCCTATGGCACAGTATTTCACTTCTGCTGTTAATTCTTTGATTCTTCTGAATTTTTTGGCCAACTAAATTGTGATTTTTTTTTTTGTTCTTGACATTATTTCAGCTGGTCTGGTATACATCTTTATCAGAAGCTTACTAATAATATGTCTTCATTACAGATAGGGAAATTAGTTATTCATAAATATGTCTTGGAAGACAGCTCTCTCAGCATTATGATAGGCAATGGAGAGTTACCATTACTAGACATTTTGTTTTCATAGTTCTTTATGGGGTATGTACTGTTACCCACATTTTATAGATACTAAAAATGAGGTTTCAGAAAGTTAAAGAACTTAACACAGGTTAACAATGAACAGTAGGCCTGGGAAGCCTGACTCCAAAGCCCATTCTTTTAACCTCCGTGCTCTGTATTATTGTCCATAAGAGGAAGCTGAGACTCTGAAACACTAGGTTGAGATGAGATCCATTCTTTTGTGCACTTATAAGGGGCTTGGCCATTCTCACACAGCTTTTATGGTAGAGCCAGCACCAGAACCCATATCTCCTGCCTTTCAAGGTCAGAGCTCCTTCTTTGACCCTATACAGCCTCTTCCTGCATAGTGCTGAAGTACGCTGGAAAGTGATTTGTGGCACTGAGGCATGGTGCTGTGAAGTGCAGGCTTCATTTGGGGTAGGTGTGGACATGCCCAGCCCCAGGCTCCTCTCAGTTGATGTAGGCCAATTGCCTCCAAGTGGTCCTCTGTGCATTCTCTCGGTTCTGGCAGTTAGCCTTTATGCGTGTGACTACAAGGTTTCAGCAGGTGTGGGTTAAAAAATAAGCAGACTTGTGAGAATTAGTCCCTCAAACAACCCAGAGGATGCTCTGTGGGCTCCATGGAGCACCTGTGCAGGAGGTGCCCAGTTTGGCGGTGGGACTGGCCCTTTCCCTGCCAGTTGCAGGTATACCTTATATTCAGATGAACTGCTCTTGCATACACTTAGGGATAAGGGAGCACAAGATGGTGCTGCTGCTGCCTTCCCTGCACAAGGGCTTGCCTTCTGCCCCTACTTCTTGGCTCTGGTACATTGGTCAGTCATGACTTGAGGTGTTTTCTTCCCACGAAAGGTCCTTCTGTTAAAGGAAAAAATAGTGGAAGGTGTAGGGTTCCATTGAGCACTCTCTCCTCTGGGGTGTTCATTTTGATTTCCATAGACCCACACTCTTGTGTCTTTTCTCTCCCTCCCTGGCTACTCCTCCATCTCCTGTGCTTGATCCCCCTTCCTGACCTGTAAAGGTGGTGTACCTCCGAGCTCAGTTCCTGGGCCTCCCTTCTCTGTCTGTACTCTGCTACTGTATTCTTTCACATGGCTCTGTTATTTGTCAAACTCCAGCCTGTTTCTCTCCTCTAGACTCTAGACTCTTATATCCAGTTGCCTACTCAATAACTCCATTTCAGTGTCAAATAATCTCAGATGGCATGTGTCCAGGACAAGATTTCCACATTTTCCAAACTTGTCCTACCTGTAATTTGTCTTCTCCACTTCAGTTAATGGCAGTTTTATCCTCCAGAAAGCTCGGAGTCATCCTTAACTCCCTTCTTTATCTTAGACCCCATATCTGCAAACTGTTAGGGTTTTTTTTTTTTTCTTCCTATGATCGAATAAATTTTTTTTTTTTAAGTAGGCTCCATGCCCAGCAGGGAGCCCCACACAGGGTTTGAACTCATGACCCTGAGATCAGGACTTGAGCTGAGATCAAGAGTCTGATGCCTAACCACTTGAAACACCCAGGCGCCCCAGTCAAATCAATTTTTTAATTGAAGTATGAATGACATATAACATTATATTAGTTTCAGGCATTCATGTTTTTGTACATGTTGCAAAATGATCACCACAATAAATCTAGTTACCGTCTGTCACCAAAGTTACAGAATTGTTTCGTTCTTTAGGAAACTCTCCATTGGCTCTACATCCAGAGTCAGAACATTGCTCTTCCCTCTACCACCACTTCCATGGTCAAGCCACCATCATCTCTCACCCAGGTTCTGACAAAAGATTTCTAATCCTCCCTCACAATCTATTCTAACCCTACAGCCGCGTACTCCTAAAAAAATATAAATTGGAACATTTCCTTCTATTCAAAACCTTCCCCCAACTCCCCATTTCTCTCAGAAGAAAAATCACAGTTCTCTCAGTGGCCTCCAGGCCCTCCCAGTGTGGACTTGATCGCCTCTCTGGCCTCACCATATTTCTCTTTTGGTCTCTGCCTGGGGACTCCGCACACTTCGGCCGCGGAGCTTGGTGCTGGCACTTCCTCTGCACACGCGCTGCCTCATGCCCACCTGGCTCCCTTGGTTGCTCCTTCAAGGCTTTGCTGTAGGCTCCCCTGAGCTGGTGAGTTTCTAATTTAAAATTAGAAACTGCATACTCCTCCACACGCCCCTTTCCCTTTAAAAAACTTTGTTTAACTAATGACTTAACCCTTCAGGCATACTGCATAGTTTACTTGTCTATACCTTTTATTGTCTGCCTTCCTAGACTATGAGGTCCATGAATTCAGGGATTTTTATGTCTGTTTGGTTCACTGAGGTATCTCAGCACCTGTCTTACAGGGCTCTTGATAATGAATTGTGTGATGAGTGAATGAAGTGCAAGTTAAAGCACGTAAAGGGCTTAGCATAGATTTTACTTCACAGTAACTGCTCACTGTTAGATTTTATTACTATTAGCATATGCTACTTCTTGTAGCACGAGTGGCTGAGAAGGATGGCTCTTTATTGTCTGAGTACAAGATTTTAGTTTATTGCAAGGCCGCCAGGGTCTGCAGGATTTTGCTTAGCTGCCAACAATTGGTTGTGAAAAAGCATCACTACACGTGATGTTTGGGAATCTTAAAGCCGCAGGCACCGGGGGCAAAGATGGAAGCCAAGGGTTCAGCTGCCTATTGCATCTGCCCCTCTTCTGTCAATGAAGTCAACCTTTTGATCTGCAGTCAGTGCCAAGTACAGTTGAAACCAGGAGCCAGGATGCTACAGCCTTTGAGAGTACGTAGAACACTAGGCCTGTAACAGCCCTGTGGGAGTGACCCCATACGGAGAGCCTTGGGGTCATCCTTGGACACAGAGAAAACGGAGTCCCCAGGCCCCAGTTGGCCTCTGAGGAAGGAGGGGATGCCCCATGCTCCAGTGAGAAGTGACTCAGGGCCTTCTAAAACTCCTGACGCCACACTGAAGCTGACCCTTGGAGCCTTCTGAGCAGCTGCCTTCCAAACTCTTCTTTTTATTTATTTTATTTATTAATTATTATTATTATTATTATTTGCCCCAGGGGTACAGGTCTGTGAATCATCAGGCTTACATCTTTCACAGCATTCACCAAAGCACAAACCCTCCCCAATGTCCATAACCCATCCACCCTATCCCTACCCTCCCACCCCCCAGTAACCCTCAGTTTGTTTTATGAGATTAGAAGTCTCTTATGGTTTGTCTCCTTCCCCATCCCATCTTCTTTCATTATTTTTCCCTCCCTACCCCCCACAAGCCCCTGTCCTGACCCTCAAGTTCCTCATATCAGAGAGATCGTATGATAATTGTCTTTCTCTGATTGACTTATTTCGCTTAGTATAATACCCTCTAGTTCCATCTACGTCATTGCAAACGGCAAGATTTCGTTTCTTTTGATAGCTGCATAGTATTCCATTGTATATATAAACCACATCTTCTTTGTCCATTCATCTGTTGATGGACATCTAGGTTCTTTCCATAGTTTGGCTATTGTGGACATTGCTGCTATAAACATTCGGGTGCACGTGCCCCTGAGGAACACTACCTTTGTGTCTTTAGGATAAATACCCAGTAGTGCGATTGCTGGGTCGTAGGGTAGCTCCATTTTCAACTTTTTGAGGAATCTCCATACTGTTTTCCAGAGTGGCTGCACCAGTTTGCATTCCCACCAACAGTGTAGGAGGGTTCCCCTTTCTCCGCAACCTCGCCAACATCTGTCATTTCCTGACTTGTTGATTTTAGCCATTCTGACTGGTGTGAGGTGGTCTCTCACTGTGGTTTTGATTTATATTTCCCTGATGCCGAATGATGTTGAGCGCTTTCTCATGTGTCTGTTGGCCATTTGGATGTCTTCTTTGGAGAAATGTCTGTTCATGTCTTCTGCCCATTTCTTGACTGGGTTATTTGTTCTGTGGGTGTTGTTTGAGAAGGTCTTTATACATTTTGGATACAAGCCCTTTATCTGATACGTCATTCTTGCAAATATCTTCTCCCATTCTGTCAGTTGTCTTTTGGTTTTGTTGACTGTTTCCTTTGCTGTGCAAAAGCTTTTAATCTTGATGAAGTCCCAATAGTTCATTTTTGCCCTTGCTTCCCTTGCCTTTGGTGATGTTCCTAGGAAGAAGTTGCTGCGGTTGAGGTCGAAGAGGTTGCTGCCTGTGTTCTCCTCGAGGNCCGATGTGGACCTCGATCCCAGGACCCTGGGATCATGACCTGAGCCGAAGGCAGCGGCTTTAACCCACTGAGCCACCCAGGCGCCCAAGTTTTTAATCTTGATGAAGTCCCGATAATTCATTTTTGCCCTTGCTTCCCTTGACTTTGGTGGTGTTCCTAGGAAGAAGTTGCTGCGGTTGAGGTCGAAGAGGTTGCTGCCTGTGTTCTCCTCGAGGATTTTGATGGATTCCTTTCTCACATTGAGGTCTTTTATCCATTTTGAGTCTATTTTTGTGTGTGGTGTCAGGAAATGATCCAGTTTCATTTTTCTGCATGTGGCTGACCAGTTTTCCCAACACCATTTGTTGAAGAGACTGTCTTTTTCCCACTGGACATTCTTTCCTGCTTTGTCGAAGATTAGTTGACCATAGAGTTGAGGGTCC
>LNAC01000325.1:1607855-1637241 GCA_002007465.1 Ailurus styani | reverse complement strand
TCAGCATTTTCTCTTTGTCACTAAGACTTGTAAGTTTTACTGTTAGATGATGGGGTGTGGACCTATTTTTATTGATTTTGAGGGGGGTTGTCTGTGCCTCCTCAATTTTGATGCTTGTTCCCTTTGCCAAATTAGGGAAATTCTGTATTAAAATTTGCTCCAATATACCTTCTGCCCCCCCCTTCCTCTTCTGGGATCCTAATTATTCTAATACTGTTTCGTCTTATGGTATCAGTTATCTCTCGAATTCTCCCCTCATCTCTCAAATTCTCTCCTCATGGTCCAGTAGTTGTTTGTCTCTCTTTTCATCCTCTTTTTTCTCTGACATTTTGTCTTCTAAATCACTAATTCTGTCTTCTGCTTCATTTATCCTGGCAGTAAGAGCCTCCATTTTCAATTGCACCTCATTAATAGCTTTTTTGATTTCAACTTTGTTAGATTTTAGTGATTTTATTTCTCCAGAAATTTTTTTTTATTTCTTTAGCAAGGACTTCTCTATTATCTTCCATGGTTTTTTCGAGCCCAGCCAGCACCTTAAGAATCGTCATTCTGAACTCTAGTTCTGTCATATTACTAATGTCTGCATAGATTAGGTCCTAGCCTTCATTACTGTCTCTTGTTCTTTTTTTTGTGTTGATTTTTTCCGCCTTGTCATTTTATGCAGATAAGAATAGATGGATGTGAGAACAAAATACTAAAGGGTAGCAATGACCCCAGAGAAATATACACTAACCTACTCAGAAGAGACCTGGAACTGGGGAGAAAAGAAGGAGGGAAAAAACAAAAAAACAAAAAAACAAAATCATACAAAAACAAAACAAAGCGAAAGTAATTAAAACAAAATCCTATATCTATATCTATATTATCTATTTCTCTTTCTGTATCTACATCTGTCTGACTCTATCTCTATCTCCATCTATTAGACTGGTGAATTGAACAGACCCTATATGTTTACCAAAAATAAGGTTAAATACAATGAAGAGATAAAATATGATTATAACAATGAAAATTTAAAAAAGATTAAAAAGTGTTGTTAAGATATAATAGTTAAAAATGTTAAAATAGGAAAAAGGAAAAAATTTAAAAGAAAAAGTAAGAAGAAAAAAAAATTCAAAGAATTTAACTTTGAACGACTAAACAATCATGGGGAAAAAGCCATTAATTCTCTGTGTTGCTTTCCCCTTGTTCCGGAGTTCCACAATTCTCCGCAATCTTGAACTTGAGTTTGGCTGGATGTTTTTTTCCAGTCTTCTGGGGGAGGGCCTGTTGCTGTGATTTTCACCTGTGTCTGCCCGAGGCGGATTCGCACCGCCCTCGCCAGGGGCCAGTCTACGTAATCAGCTTGGGTTCGCTCTCGGGAGCTTTTGTTCCCAGAACGCTTTCCGTAGAGCTTTGGAGGACAGTACTGAAAATGGCGGCTCCCAGTCTCCGACCCGGAGGAGCTGAGAGCTCGGGGCCTCACTCCTCAGCGCGCCTCAGAGAAAAGCAGTCCCTCCCATCTCCTGGTCTCCTGCTGCTCTCCGAGCTCACCCGGCCTGTGACCGAGCGTCTCTCTCTCTGATGCGGCCCCATTTAGAATCTCCGAACCCGGCAGATTCCTGCAGCCACTCCCGTGCCACTCCTCCCGGAGGAGGAAGGGGAGGGGGTTTCTCCGGGTCCGCCGCCTGTGGTGTCCCCACTCCCAGAGCAGTGGCCCGACCGTGCTTTGGATCCCAGCCCAAGGTATCACCGAGCTGAGAGACCCCTTCTCAGCTCGGCTCCGTCTCTCCCGTTGACTTCTCTCTGATACCTGGGAGCTCGGTCGTGCTCAGCCAACCCTGGTCTTTTTGTGTCCCCACGGGTCTTGAGACCACACTGTCCCCACGAGGGCTTCACCCCCCGCTTGGCCTCTGGGGCGATGTCCCTCAGTGGAGCCTACTTCTAACAGTTCTGAGTCTGTGTTCCGCTGCTGGCCCCTCCCCCGGGGTCTATCTTCCCGTCGCTTCAAGTCTACTTCTCCACATGTCCTACCTTCCGGAATGTGGTCGATTTTCTGTTCCTAGAATCGCTGCTCTTCTTCTCTTTGATCTCCTGTAGAATTTGTAGGTGTTCAGAATATTTTGATAGCTATCTGGGTAAATTTCTGGGACCTGATGACAATCGGTCTCCTACTCCTCCGCCATCTTGCCACAGTCCACTCCCAAACTCTTCTTGATCGGCTCACAGCTGGGCAAGGTTTACTGGGGAAAGCCAGCACCAACAGTGTTTCTAGAATTTACCTGTTTCTAAGACTTACCTGGGTCATTTCGTGAAATGGGGAATCCTGGCCCTCGCCTCAGGTCTCTTGCCACAGATTCTCTAGGAAAGGGAGCTTGGAAACTTCATTGTCATAAGCAACCCAAGTAATTCTTAGGAAAGGACAAATTAGAGAAATTGGGCAAAGAATTTAATTTTTCCTATTAACCTTGGCTTTTGTGGCTACGAAGTGGGGGTATAGAAGATCTGTGGGCCAGGGTTATTGACATAGACTAAGTGTGTAAATGTCTCCGGGCCTCTCTTGAATGAAAACTTTCCCTGGCTCTCCCCATTTTATATATCTGGTAATGTATCAAATGATACGGCTTTTGGGGGTATGGTTGGTGTGTGTTAATGCTGGTTTACTTCTCTACTTCAGTCTGTTATAATGTCTTTATGGGGCTTAACTGAAGCAGGGCAAATACAGGAGAGAGCAGGAAACATACTTAGGTGAATTTTTATCTGAGAATTTGTTGATAGTGTGATGTTTTATTTTAAACAGTCGTTAGAGAAAGAAATAACTTACACAACTAAAAAACAGCCAAGTGATTTTTGGTCAAAAAGAGCCACCATGGTTATATAAACTGTGATGAGAGTAGAATTTCCAGGTTCTCTCACAATGCTTTTCTTCCTTGATTGTTTCTTTTATCGTGGCATAAATAATCAAAGAATAGTCTCTAATTTTCATTTTGAAAGTTTCAGTGGCTTCATTACCGAAACTTTCAAAGGTGCTGCCTCTTGTTCTACACTTAAATTAGAGAATTTGGTGTTTTTTCCAGTTAAGTGTATTATAATAGGCATGGGGGGGTTTGTTCTATTTTAGCATCATGCATGTCAGTTGCAGGAAAATATTTCATAGCAGAGAAATCTAAATATAAATGAACTAACCAAATGCTCTTTTGTTGGTATTGTTGGCTTAGGGTCATGATTGTGTGCCACCTCAGCGACTCTTTATAGATAGGATGTGAATTAGCATTTATGACTTAATAAGCAGGAAAGGGTAGATTTGCTAACTAGTTACATGGATACAGGTGGCTGAAAAGGTCTTTACTGACCCCACTTGCACAGTGTTATCTTATAAGGTCCAGAGTGTTAAGCAAAGACCTCAGCTGGATTTTGCTGGTGGCTGGGGAGCCTGCTTTTTTCCCCCATATCAGGGTGGTCTTGTAAGTGCCCTCTCTGTGTCATGGCTTAGACATTTGGTATCTGAGGAAGTTGATTAATCCAAGTGTATTTAGGTTCTGTAAAGAAATTCATACTCTTGGGGTGCCTGGGTGGCCCATTTGGTTAAGCATCTGCCTTTGGCTTAGGTCATGATCTCAGGGTCCTGGAATCGAGCCCCACTTCAGGCTGCCTGCTCAGTGGGGAGTCTGCTTCTCCTTATCCCTCTGCCCCCTCCCACTCATTTTCTTTCTGTCTCTATCTCAAATAAGTAAAATTTTAAAAAAAGAAATTAATACTCTTATCATCTGTCTAAATTGTATTACTTGAGGGTAGAGATGTAAAAAGTTTTAAAAACAGTATTTTAAAGACATTGATTTATGGTAAAGGTACATATAATAAATGTGATATAAAGGAGTTTTACTAGAAAGCCAGATCTTTGTTAAGTTATAGTCTCTTAAGTTAAATAAAAGAAAAAGAGCTTTCTTTAAAATATATATATATACACACATACACACACACATATATATACATATATATACATATATGTGTATATATGTGTGTGTGTATATATATATATATATATGTTTACTTGAGATAGAGAATGAGAGGGAGATCGCGCATAAGCAAGACCGGGGGAGGCAGAGGGAGTAGCAGGCATTCCACTGAATTGGGAGCTGGGTGTGGGACTCGATCCCTGCACCCTGAGACCATGACCTGAGTCAAAGGCACATGCTTAACCAACTGAGCCACCCAGGCGCCCTCAAAAAGAGCTTTCTATTTAAAAATTTTCAGAGCAATTTTCATTCTCCAGAGGGTAGATCTAAGATTCCAGCTCAGCCCTAGATCCCACCCTAGTGGGGAAATTCCTAGGAAAAATTCAGCTAGAAATCCTCCCCTCTTGCACTTATAGTCTGGTGAATATCTATCTGTTCACTTCTAACCTTTCCCCTCCCTCAACCCTTTCCTTCTTTTCTCTGTAGTTCTTGGTATTTGTCTTGATGAACCAGAGTACCTAGGCTCCTATTTTTCCCAACATATTATTACAGAAAATTTCAAACATACAGAAAAGTTGGAAGAATTTGTATAGCAGATATCCACATCGCACTGCCTAGATTCTTCAGCACTTTGCTATGTTCACATTATCATGTTTCTCCATCCCTCTATCCTTCCTTCAGTCCATCTTGTTTTTAAAGTGCTTTTCAAGTTAAGTTGCAGTTGGTATATTTGAGCATGGATTGCAGTATTTATTTAAGGTGTTCTGTCTGTCTTTAAACTCTTAAGATAAGCCTTTTAGAAGAGTTGCAAAAATATTAGAGCTCTCTCTCTTACACCTTTCCTCAGCTTCCCTTAATATGAACATCCTACACAGCCATAGGGCAGTTATCAAAAATAAGAACAATATTATTAACATACTATTAGCTAAACTACAGATGTTTAGATTTCACTAGTTTTTCCACTGATGTCCTTTTTTAATTCCAGGATCAAATGCCAGGCCCAAGTTTGTGTTTAGTTGTCTTACCTCCTAAAGCCTCCACCAGTTTATCAGTCTTGCTCTGTCTTCGTGACCTTGACACTTCTGAAGAATACTGGCCAATTACTTTTTTAGAATATCTCTCAGTATGGATTTGTGTGGTATTTCCTTCTGATTGCATTGAGGTTATGCAGTGTCAGGAAAGCAGCCCTGCCAGAGGTGAGGGCCTTTCTCAGGTATCCTATCAGGGACAGATGAGGTCTATTCATATTATTACTAGTCATGTTGGCCATGATCACTTGGTCAGGATGGTTGTCTGCTAGTAATTTATAAATACCCTATTCCTGTTTACATTTTCTCTCACTGATTTTAGCATCTGTTTGGGTATTTTGCTTGCAGGAATTATTCACATCATTATACTTACTGTTTTATTTTTAACATATATTTGTATTAATATAGATTCATGGGTATTTTATTCTTTGGGTTGTAATCTCTTACTGTTATTATTTTTTGTGTTGTTGCTCAAATTATTCCAACTTGGGAACCATTTGGAGCTCTTTTACATTTGATCCTTGCCCTTTTAATGCACCGCCCCCCGCCCAAAAGCACTTTCTTACTCTTGGGCACCAGAAGGTGATCCAGACTTCTTTCTCCTGAGGAGAAACCTGGCTGTCATTGTCCGTAATATACTTATGTCTTTATTGAACCCTCCTATACATATCCAGTAGTTTCACAGTTGCTACACCATACCCCTGTGAAAAGCAGGTCTACGGAGTACAGCAGTACAGTTCATTTTGTGTTTAGCCTGAGAGTATCCAGTCAAAACACCCATTTTTCTACTTAGGTCGGCCCCTTTTCCACCACTCTCTCAGTATACTTATGCCATGCTTTTGTAATACAGTTAGATTAATTTTGTCCAGTCTGCATTTCGTCCCTTCACCCCCCCCAATTCTGATTGATTTTCTCAAAAATTTGTATCTAGTAAAATTCATTCTGTTCTGTGCAATGTAGGGTGTTTAGCAGCCTCCCTAGCTTCTTCCCACTAGGTGGTAAGCACCCCGCTGCCCCAGGTGTGGCAGTGAAAAGTGCCTCAAGACAATGACATATTGGCAGACTTGCCTTCAGTTGAGAACCAGAGACACGGTTCTCATAGTTTTAGCTATCCGATTTTAGCAGAGAGATGAAAACTATAAGCAAAAATCAAATAGGCAAGCCTAGCTGATCTTCTGTGTTTGTCTACTGTTTCCATCAGAGGCTCTAACATATTCATCATAGTATTTTAAATGCCCTATCGGATAGTTCCAACTTCTCTGCCACATCTGTGTTGGTTTTATTGATTACTTTGTGCCTTGACATAGTAAATTAGATATACTGTTTTTGTTTTTTTTTTAAATATATTTTAGACTTCTTCGTTGAAATCTGGACATCTTATATAGGGGAGTAGATTGGTTTTATGGCTTGACACACGGGCTCCTCTTTCTGGTTGGTGTTTAGTGTGGGAATTTGAATTGATCTGTTCAGGAGCTGGGCTGGGTTTGAGTTTTGTTAAGTTGCTGTGGTGTCCTTAGTGCACAGCAGGCTTCCACCTGCTCTGGTGATGCTTGCATTTAGAGGAGGGGCTGGTGTTTGGGAGGAGCTTTCTCAGTGTCTGGTCCAAATTCAGCTTTTGGCTGCCTTTGCATATTGCGTCTCAGGGAGGGCCGATCTCTCACTCTTGTGACTCTTTCAGTTCAGATTTCTCATTTATTCATCTGCTGAGAACATACATGTATGTGTGCTTTTTAACATCGAGCATATCTGTAACAGCTGCTTTAAACTCTTTTTTTTTTTTACTAATTCCAGCATGGGTTGTCTTGGGGTAGGTTTCCGTTTCTTTTGAGTGCAGGTCACTTTTTTCTCTCTCTTCATATGTCTAGTAATTTTGAATTATATTCTGGCTCTTGTGAATCACACGTTGTAGGGATTGCTTTATGTTTTGTTCCTCTGCAGAAAATTGGGTTTTGAAAGCAAGCAGTACCTTAGCTCACCTTAAATTCCATCTAATCTCTTTTCCTTCAATTGAAATACTTATTCAGTTATTTTGTCCTTAATTTCAACTCTTCGAAATCTGAGTGCTTGTGGTTTTCAGAGGTCAGTGAGAGATTTGGGTAGAGTCTATATACAGAATTTACGATTCTTTCTGGTATTTCCCTTACTCCCTCCCTTTTCAGCGGCTTTGATTGTCCTGAGATCTGTCTTCTGCTTCTTCAAGGAAGTGAAGGTGTGGGTTTTCTACCAGCTAGCTGTCCTGTATGCCCTTACCTGGGGCCTGCACTCATGCCTGTAGCCATAGACTGGGCAACTCACCCGCGTGCTCTTTCATTCTTCTACATGTTTACTCCTTTCATTTTCTGCCTGGTTTTGGATTCTTTTCAGTGACCCCTTAAGTGGTTGATTTTCATATTTTTTTCAGATTTTATACTCATTTTTAGCAGGAGCATGTGTCCATTTGGATCTACTCTCTGAACAAAAGTTGGCTATTTAGGCTCCTATTTTAAAACCCACTATTTTGCCTAAAATTTGTTTTGGGAAACAATAAAGGGAGAACTGCCAGTACCTGTTTATTTCTGTGATTCCTAAAATTAGGAGAGAATTAAGTAGCAGACCTAGTATGCTCCTGTTATTGTTGCCTGTCTATTAGACATGAACAGAACATCTCTGTATAGGTTTATCTCTTCCCCTGAACCCTGGATCTCGTCCCCTTGGGCTGTCACAGATGCTGTTAGCCTCAGGCTGTGATCCTCTGCTCCCAGATCTTCAGCTTTACCCTTACACTGTCATTTAAAAATGCTCACCACATCTTGGGGTGTCTGGGTGGCTCAGTCGGTTAAGTGCCTTCATTGGCTCCCTGTTGCCAATAAGGTACAGTCCAAACTCCTTAATTTGGCCTGCATCACCTGCACACTTTCCCTTACCTATTCTGGCCCTCCCAGCCCGCCTTTGCCGCCTCATCTCTAACTCTTTTCCCCCGTCCTCTGAACATTGCTGCCCTGGAGTTGTTCTGGTGTGTGCTGAGCCCTCACCTGGGAACACTCTCTCCCCTCCAACCTCTCCTTTGCCTGTGTAAAAGCTATTAATTGCCCTTCTCGTCTGAACTGAGAGGTCATTTCCTGCGGTGGCTTTTTGGGACCTCCCCTCAAGAGCAGGTCACATCCCCTATTGTGTTCCCAGAGCCCCATGTAGTTGTTCTTTCCTAGCATCCCTCACTTGTAATGATTTTTTTTTTAAGTGTCTGGCTTCTGCTCTAGATTCGGAGTTCTGTAAGGGTAAGTTTCTTGCCTCCTTTCTTCCTTTCTCTGACCTTCTCATCAAGCCCAGTGCCTAGTGAGTAGTGGACACCCGAATGTTTTTTGTTTAATGAATGTATTAAAGACAAGAAAAGTTCCATATGGCAGTAGAATAAACTCTATTACTATAAAACATAATCTCTCCTGCTTGCCACATTTGACTGTAATACACTAATCTTATTTGCTGAAGAGCGATAAACTGACGGTTTGACATGCAGATGGAATCCAGTGGTTGACAGCGGTAGTAAATGAAC
Organism: Ailurus styani; assembly: GCA_002007465.1. NCBI lineage: Eukaryota > Metazoa > Chordata > Mammalia > Carnivora > Ailuridae > Ailurus > Ailurus styani. Next base: position 1,628,752 of record LNAC01000325.1, on the reverse strand, counting down.
CTGTGCTCGCACTGGGACAGGCACCTCTGAGCGAGTTTGAGTCTCACACTGAAGACACTTCATGGGATGTCAGCAGACTGTGTTGTGCCCAGTGAAGGTGACCACAAATAATTTTGAAAAGAATAACCTTATTGAGGCCTTCAGTACAATTTTTTACATTTTCAAAAAGTACGTGTTGGTCTGTGGTAGGGACTACCTGCCGAATGGAGACAGATCCTTAGACGTGCAGTGAGGAAAGAGTTAACCAGGGTTGAGCAAAGGAATCAGCAGTAAATTTTGTGAACTTTGTTTCAGTCGTGCTTATAGTGTGCAACTTAGAAACACTTTCCCTGTAGGGAATGACACAGGCTTATTGCTTTAGCTGACATGCTTCTTGTTTGGATTCACTTGTCTGTACAAGCTTTATTTTCATTTTCTTCATTTGCCGTGTTCTTTGGTAGATTAAGATTTTAGGGAAATGACTAGTTGCATAATCGTAAAATGGAAATTTTGATTAAATTAAAAATGTTGATTTCTGTTTCCTACTATTTCCGTGTTCTACTAACTTTGTTTTGTCTGTCAGACTGTGCATAATTTGTTTTTCCTGTGAGGATGAATGCCAACTGCTGACAGCGTTCAGAATTCTGATTGTTGGTTGCTTGTGGGCTCTTTGTACAGAGGTGATGTTTGTTCAGGTTTGGAAAGATGTAGTGACTCTAGGCTGTATAAGTCCTGTCTTCGATAAGAACGTAAGTTCATCCTCCCCAAAGTTGTGTGTAGTTAGTTACATTTGATAACCAAATGTTCCTTTATACACTTAGAAAATAGATTTTGAAATAATAGGTGTGTTATCCTTGAAAGATGTCATATGCCATTACTTTTGACACGATGATATTCTGAGAGGAACTATTTTTTTAAAGTGGTGAATGATCTGTTAAAATATGTTCGCTGTGGGACCATTCTTAGATAGTGAGGCTAATAGTCTTCAATAAGTTTAAGAGGTGGTGTTTTCCCTTATGCTAATCACACATCTTTAGCACATGGCAAATGAGCAGAACACATCTAGTCTGTCCGTTCTGGTGCTGGTTGTCCTGGCCTGATGACAGCCTTGTCATGCTTATAGCCTGAGGCATGAAGTGTGCTGGTCTTTTTGGGGCTGCCATTTGGGGGCGGAGGAGCAGGTCCTGAGGAAATGATGTTGAAGCTAGACCAGAAGGATGATGAAGGTAGCTAGGCTACAGCAGGAATGGAGGAAGAGAACAGGAGGCAGGGGAGCAGCTTGTGCCAATGTTTGAGGAACTCCAGTTTGAGAAACTGGGGTCTAGAGAGCAAGAGAGGGGTGGAACAGGGCGTGGCTGCAAGCTGGGCAGTAGGGGCAGTACCTGTTAGCTTCCTTCCCAGACTCTCAGAAATGTCTGGTACTTCCTTGCTGCTCTCAGACTGAAGTCCACATACAAGGTAATAAAGGCTCTTGTTGGTCAGCCTCATCTTCCCTTCAAAGCCCCGTTTCCTGCCACCCTCTCTGATTTCCATATGCCCTGTGTTGTGGCCACACTGGGATTTTATTGTTTTATAACTTGAATGCCTTATACCTTTGTTCTCATTGTTTCTGGCCAAAATATTGTTCCCACTTCTCTTCTCTATTAGTAAAGGCCCGCTTAACATGATTATATTGTTGAAGACCTCCCTGCTGCCTGAAATCAAAGTGAATAGCTTCTCACTCCTCAGTTTAATAATACTTTGTTCTTATTCTAATTGTCCAATCCTCTTTGTCTCTGGTTGTGTGTATGTATGGCTTCCCCACTCTTGGTAGAAACATAAGGGCAAGGCTTTGATTTAGCTTGACCAACATAAGGGATCTTTGAACCTTGGTTGAGTTGTGTCAAAGAGGTAGGTAGCAGTCGGTGATTTAGATGCAGTCATCTGTGTCAGAAATCATCCCTAGAAATCAAACATTGAATGAAATGTTTTCCCATAGTCCTTGTCTACGGAAGTTCTTTTGTAGACAGGGGCTCCATGGGAGATTGTTAGAGTGCCGCGGATTGAGAAAGAAAGATGAGCCTGGGGGTGGAGGGGAGAGGAGGAGAGATCACCTTCTTGCTACCTTTGTGACTTCAAAGTTCAGTGTCTGATGTCTTTATTTTGACCCTTCCCATTTTGTGCAGAGCATCTATTAAGAACATCTTCAACCAGCCGACCCGCTTCGCTGCCGAGAGTACCTGCCATGGAAAGTGCCAAGACCATCTCAGGTGATGACTTTTTATCTGGAATTTCCTTTAGAAAGACTCTTCCAGAAGTTTTAGTAATGGTACTGAATGCTTTCTCTTTAGACTTACTTAACTTTTCTCACCTCTTTAGCTCTTGAGTTGACGCCTTTTTTTTTTTTTAAGATTTATTTTTATTTTAGAGAATGCGTGAACGACGGGTGGAGGTAGGTAGAGAGAGAGAAGCTCAAGCAGACTACCTACTGAGCTGGGAGCCTAGCGTGGGGCTTGATCTCACGACTCTGAGATCATGGCCTGAGCTGAAATCAAGAGTCAGATGCTTGGGGCACCTGGGTGGCTCAGTTGGTTAAAGCCTCTGCCTTGGGCCCAGGTCATGATCTCAGGGTCCTGTAACCGAGCCCCACATCGGGCTCCCTGCTCAGCAGGGAGCCTGCTTCCTCCTCTCTCTCTGCCTGCCTCTCTGTCTACTTGTAATCTTTCTCTCTCTGTCAAATTAAAAAAAAAAGAGTCGGATGCTTAACCGACTGAACCAAGGGTGTCCCTTGAGTTAATTATTTTTCACTCTGAATTTCCCCTGTTGTATCTTCCAGATTCTATGGAAATCACATTTCATGGCTGTGATTTTAAAATAAAACAGGGAGACCTGGGTGGCTCAGTCGTTTAAGCGTCTGCCTTCAGCTCAGGTCATGATCCCAGGATCCTGGGATTGAGCCCTATGTTGGGCTCCCTCCTTGGTGGGAAGCCTGCTTCTCCTTCTCCCTCTGCAGCTCCCCCTGCTTGTGCTTGCTCTCTCTCTCTCTCAAATAAGTAAATAAAAATCTCTAAAAGAAATAAAATAAAACAAAAAACCCTCAAAACTAGATCATTCCTTTTATTTAACAGGTATTTATGAGGGGCCTAGAGTGGGTTAGATGTTGTGCCAAAAATATAGGTTGATACAAAGTTAGTATAGTTGTGAAAGATTAGGATATCCATCCCAAGGTATGTTATGACTGTTATTTCAGAGGACACCAAAAATTCTCCAGAACCCAGATTTTTCCAGTATGATGAAGCCATCCTATAATGATGACTTTGACAGGCTCCCCTTGTCTCCTAGGGCTAACTCCAGTTTATCAATTGCTCACATTATTTTCCCTTTGTGGCCCTTATTTACCCTTTTAAACTCAACTAGAAATTAGACCAGGAAAGGAGAAATTCCTATAACTCTGCCTCATACAGTTAACCTTCCACTTGTACGGGAATATAAGTTAGTACAGTTTTTAGATATCATAGCTGGGTCTTTATATTAGTGGGAAGTCCAGCCATAATTAACCATCCCAAAGCCCAGGTTCCAAAGCCTTTTCTTCTCACAGAGTCCTTCCTATTCTTTCTCTGTTTCCTCTATTTTATATGGAATGATGAAAGGTGTTCTCAGCCAGTTTTCTAGCACACCACTTAAATTGCTGATTTAGGGCATACGAAGATCTGACATTGAAAGAAAAAACAAGAATAATTATGAAATTATGTCAGAAATATGTATAAATACATCATTCTAATAAGATCACGTAATAGGAGAAAGCATCTCTCTTCTGGATCTTTACAGACATCACTTTACTAATGCAGAGTTATGTTCTGCTTGTGGCTATCCTAAAATCACCAAGAACATTTTAGTCAATAAAAGGGGGGGGCATTTCAGTCATGGGGGAAGAATTACTGATGTACAGCATTGATTACAGCCAGCTCGGGGCGCCTGCACATCCAGCATCTTCCAATGTGAGAGAGCGTGTATCTGAGGTCAGGAACTTTGGCTCATATTTCCCTTCTTCCCGCATTCAGCCCAGGGCCATGAGGATCTGTGCCTAGTCAGCGCCTCCTTGCTAGAAAGTGGCTTTTGTTGTTGCTCTATTACCAACGGCTGAAGCACGGGCTACTTCCACTTAGCAGTTCTCAGAACTTTCTGTAGTTCTGGCAGGGTGTGATGTCTTACTGTGCTAGCCTTTCAAAATAGAACTTTCCTGATTGCTCTTGTTTCTCAGCAGTTGACATCTTTTGGTTTTCTGTTTGTCTTGCTGGTTTATGTTTTTAGAAACATGTCCTGATCCAGAATTAAGTGTGGCCCTGTAACGAAGTATCTTTCCTTTCTTTCCTTTTAATGGTATCTTGGCTAAGTTTAGAAGGGTTGTGTTTATTTTGGTTGAGAGTGAATAGTTGCCAAGTATTGCTTTAATTGGTCTTTGATTTTCATTGTATTTATGATTAAATGAACATTTCTGGAATGCTTACTATATGCTAGGTAGGTTCTGTGTTAATGGGGGTGGATAAGACATACTCCTACCTTCAGGGAGTATGAGGTTCAGTGTGTCTCAGCTGATGTACCTTTTTTACAGTTTTCTTAGTGAAAGAAATAAATCCTTTCAGGTTACCAGTATGATAAAGAAAATGTTATTTTTTCCTCCTATATGGTAATTTCTGCTCTTTTTTGAACTTGCTGAAGAAAATATCTCAATTTAAAAGTGTTTTTTAAAAGTAAATGTTTTTCTGCATTTATATAAAATGCATAATGACTATTTCTCACAATCAGTGTCTCGACGAAGTAGTGAAGAGATGAAGCGAGATATCTCTGCACCTGAGGGAGCATCGCCAGCCTCTCTTATGGCTATGGGAACCACGTCTCCACAGCTTTCCCTGTCCTCCTCTCCCACCGCATCTGTCACCCCCACCACCCGAAGTCGGATAAGGTAGAGAATAGTTAATCCTGATGCATTTCATGCATACCTTTCCTGGCCTTTGGAGATTGGTGATCAGGTTGTAAAATAATGGCAGTTGAGCGCTGATTTTTTTCTTTGTGTCTTATTAAATGTTTTCTCATCTCTTCTATGCCCAGAATTGGGTAAGATGGTATAATAAAAAGCAAGGCAACATAAAAGAGATGGTTCCTTTTTCCAAAAGTAAGCATTGTGGGATTCAGAGTACTGGGCTTGGGTAGAGGGTTAGGGAAGGGTTCTGAGGGGAGTGGCATCTGGGTGGGGAAGGCAGGCTGGCATTGTTGGCAAGGTCAGTGACGTGAGCCAGCGTACAGAAGGGTGAGTAACTGAAGGTTGGGGGAGCTATGGGGAGGTGGTACTACACATGCATAGAGGATGGGTACAGAAGGCCAGAGCCATGGAAGAAAAGATTGACAGTAAGGTTTAGCTAGGCATGGAACCTCTTTAAAGTCTGAGCCACTTGGATGTGGTAGTAGGTATAAAGTGGGGTAAGTAAATCAATGTGAGAAAGTGATTCAAGGATTCTTCTGTTGTGAACAGAAGTCAGAGAACACAACTAAAATGACGTGATCAGGATGATAGCAGTGGAAATGGTGAAGGGAGGTTGGGACTCCGGAGGCTTTTCAAAGGGAAAGACGGTTGATTCTGACAACAGATTTCTAGAAAAGGACTGAAAGGAAGAGAGCTACCAAGGGGGACTCTAATTTTAGATTGGAAACTGAGAACATGATGCCACATTGATCACTGATAAACAGTACCTGAAAATGGAATAGTATATTTTATTCATATTTCTCTTAGGTCAGAAGCCATTTGGGACTAAGAAATTGTTATCATTTAGAGGAAAAAAAACAGATGTCAAAAATGAAGCATACATTATAAGGATGAGGAAAACTGTTGAAGTGTATAGAGAATTGAAGGAGGGATGGGAGTGGATTTCAGAACTTTAGATTTATGGGGCAGGTGGGTGGCTCAGTCGTTAAGCATCTGCCTTCAGCTCAGGTCATGATCCCAGGGTCCTGGGATCGAGCCCCACATCGGGCTTCCTGCTTGGCGGAAACCTGCTTCTCCCTCTCCCACTCCCCCTGCTTGTGTTCCCTCTCTCGCTGTGTCTCTCTCTGTCAAATAAATAAAATATTTAAGAAAAAAAAAAAGAACTTTAGATTTATATTGACTTATAGGTTTGAGGATAAAATGGAATAGCTGGCTTCTCAAACTCAAATTATGTACTTGCGTTTAAAGCCCTGCCCCTAAGGGCCCAGACTCTTAGAATAGTGGTCCCATAAACAGTGCGCCATCAGAGCAAGTAGGGAGGCAGTGATGAGGGTAGCTCTCGGTCTGCCCAGGCTGATGCAGGGAGAACACTTCCCATGCTTTCCTCCATCCTGGGTGGTAGGCTACCTGTAGTGTGCCTGTGGAAAGTGCACCCATTCTTCCTGGCTCCCCGACTCAGAAACTGTGATTTTCAACAAGAGATCTCCTGGAAAGTGTCTTCATCTTACAATGAAGAAGTTATGAGAGATGACCCTCCAGCTTGGGGAGGATCTTTTTTTGCAGCTTCCCATTGTAGTCCATAGAATTACTCTTCTTTGATGCTTTTTAAGCTGTTTCTGTAAACAAACAGACCTGGTGTGAGCCAGAATAAACTCTTCACAGTGATTATAGTAGTTTTATTTTGAGCACAGTGGAGATTTGTTTATTTATTTATTTATTTATTTGGCTGGCTTTTTTGTGTTCATTCACATATCTTTATCTTCATTCTCTTTTCCTATATTCAGTGGTAGTATAACAAACTTCTTTGAACTTTTTATTTTTTTAAAAGATTTGTTTATTTATTTATTTATTTATTTGACAGAGAGAGTGAGAGAGAGAGAGATTGAGATCACAAGTAGGCGGAGAGGTAGGCAGAGAGAGAGGAGGAAGCAGGCTCCCTGCTGAGCAGAGAGCCGGGTGCGGGGGCTCGATCCCAGGACCCTGAGATCATGACCTGAACCGAAGGCAGAGGCTGTAACCCACTGAGCCACCCAGGCGCCCCATTCTTTGAACTTTTTAAACCAAAGCAGGAGTCTGGTGCGCTAGCATACAAGCATAAAAGTATATTTCTTCAAGGCAGCAGTTTTAACTGCTTATTGAAAATTTTTGTGTTTTACTTCTGGTTCTAAGATAAATCAAACTGGTGCTGCTTCAGTGCACCTCTGAATTGTAAAAGCTTCACTTCTAAATGTGTACTCTTTTATTTCCTAACTTATTTTGAAGGGTGAATACAGACAGAATCATTGTGTTGAAGAATACTAAGCTGCTTGTAACATAATAACCTTTAGGACACTTATTGGACTTAGTTTATGGGGTGTGGGGTAGAATCTCTGCTTTCTTTATAAAGTAATCACTAAAAACTAGACCAGACTTTCAAGGGTATGCCAATTGTGAAGGAGCAGGTTATTTTAGAAGTACTCTTACCCCAGGTAGTCCTAAAGTGGTTACTAAATGGAAGGATTTGGTCTAGATATGTAAGATTGCATGCCTCCCTTGCGTCCACACCAGAATGATCCCAACATCTTTTTGATTCATTGTTTCATCTGGAACAGGGTATTTGTTCTGCCTTCAAGGAAATTGACAGTACCCAAAAGTACCCTACTATATTTTTAAGAGATGGGTTATACCCATTGTTAGATTCTTTCTTTCTTTCTTTTCTTTCTTTTTCTGTGGTATATCTATCTTATAGTAAACTCCGAAGTTCCTCGACAAGGCAGGGACCCTGTGTTGTTCCCTACCCATTGCCCAACACTTCCTTCCACACTGCCTGGCAAAGTGATATATAAGGAGGTATTGAAAAAGTGAGTGAATTTACAGAAAAATCCCATTTTTTATGCAAGATAAAATTCTAATTACCTGTGGTCAATAGTGTATAACGTAGCAGTAAATACATTTGAGACGTTTTATGGATGTTTATTGCCATCTGTTGTCTAATCTGCTTCCCTCAGTTGTAAGCACCTTGAAGGTAGGAACCATGACTTATAATGCTTTGTATTTACAATAAGTGATTTGTTTTTAAAAAAGAAGAAATGATTGAGGACATAAAAGGTTGGAAACAAAAATGAGTAAAATAAAACTAAAGCATAAAGATTATGGAAGTTTAAGATACTGGGTAAAAGGCGGCCATGGCAGCTTTCAGATGCTGCCAGCATCAGGTTATTATTCCACCTTCTGAGAATTCTGGAGTGCATTCCATTAATTGTGAATGCACGCTGTACTGAATCTTTGCCAGTTTCCATGTGGATAATAGAGTTCCTCCCTTCAGACAGCAGAAACCCCCGACAGTGGTGGGTCTGTGAGGGCCCTGTAAAAGTTGATAAGTAAAATCAAATGAGTGAAATAGTTATCCTATTCAAAAATGCACACTGACACTGTTCTTTGTGGGATTTCTGGTTTATAAAGGAGCTCAAATAAAAAAATATTTTAACTTTGGGTTTCTTGTTTTCATTTAGGGAAGAAAGGAAGGACCCTCTGTCAGCATTGGCGAGAGAATATGGAGGTTCAAAGAGGAATGCCTTGCTGAAGTGGTGTCAGAAGAAGACAGAAGGCTATCAGGTAATCAATCTTATGGTTCCTTTGTCCCACGTGAGCAGTGGCCACACCAGGTGCTAGAGTGTCATAGCTTGCTATGTATCTCACATTAAGATGGGGATCCTATGCTGAATTTTAAGAACACATTCAACACAAAGTCTATCCCAAACTTGGCTGAATGTCACTTGTATGGCATCAGTTTTTTACCTTTCCAGAGTAGCTAATCTTTCCAGTACTTTTATTCATCTATTCTATAACACTTTCTTGTTTAAGTCCTGTTAACGGCCTTCACTGAGGTCTCATCTGGACTGAGTAAAAATATATTTATTTTACTTTAAATCAATATTTTCATTAATGGTTAAAATGATAAATTTTATGTTATATATATCTTGTGTATATTTTATTGCAATAAAAATTACTTAGCAAAAAAAAATAAAAGTAAATGATTGGGATATAAATAGATAGAAAATCAGCAAGGACGTATAAAACTTGAACTTGATACTAGATACTATATGCGTGTGTATATATGTATGTATGTATACATGTAGTTGTATATATATACACACAACACATATATGTGTATCTAGACTTACCCAACCACAGCAGTATCAAAGATTCTTCTCAGGTGCACATAGAACATTATAGGATAGGGTACATGTTGGATCATAAAATGTCTCAATAAATTTGAACAAAGAATATGATCTCTCTGATATGAGGAACTTGAGGAACAGGGTGGGGGGTCATGGTGGGTAGGGAGGGAAAAATAATGAAACAAGATGGGATGGGGAAGGAGACCAAGCCTAAGAGACTCCTAATCTCACAAAACAAACTGAGGGTTACTGGGGGGTGGGAGGGTAGGGATAGGGTGGATGGGTTATGGACATTGGGGAGGGTGTGTGCTTTGGTGAATGCTGTGAAAGATGTAAGCCTGATGATTCACAGACCTGTACCCCTGGGGCAAAGAATAAAAAATAAAGAAAAAAAAATTTGAACAAAGATTGAGATTACATTGAGCATCTTTTCTGACCACAGTGGAATGAAATTAGAAGGAAATTCTAACTTATATAACAGAAGGAAAATTCACAACTAAAGGGAAATTAAACAGTTAAATTCTAAAAAACCAGTGGGCCAAAGAATAAATCACAAGGGAAATTAGAAAATAGAGTGAAAGTGAAACACAACCTACCGAACCTTACAGGAGGCATTGAGAGCAGCTCTCTGAGAGAAGTTTATAGCCATAAATACCTACCTTTAAAAAGAAAATCTCAAATCAGGAACCTGACCCTTCACTTTAAGAAAGTAGAAAAAGAAGAGTAAATTAAACCAAAGCAGTCAGAAGGAAAAAAAAAAAGATTAGAGCAGACAAAACAGTAGAAAAGATTAATGAAACCAAGAGCTGGTTCTTTGAAAAGATAAGTGAGTAGATAAACCTTTAGCTAGATAGACAAAGGAAAAAAAAGGGCAGACTACAAAAGAGGGGACATTCCTAGTGACCTCAAAGAAATAAGGAATACTCGGGCGCCTGGGTGGCTCAGTGGGTTAAAGCCTCTGCCTTCGGCTCAGGTCATGATCTCAGGGTCCTGGGATCGAGGCCCGCATCGGGCTCTCTGCTCCGCAGGGAGCCTGCTTCCTCCTCTCTCTGCCTGCCTCTCTGCCTACTTGTAATCTCTCTCTGTCAAATAAATAAATAAAATCTTTAAAAAAAAAAAAAAAGAAATAAGGAATACTTATTTACTTAGAAAATAATAATAGGAATACTTAAAAGGGAATAGTACGACCAGCTATATATACACTGACACATTGGATAACCTAGATGTAATAGGACAAATTCTTAGAAATACACTATCAAAAATCAAAAATGACTCAAGGGGGCACCTGAGTAGCTCAGTGGGGTGGGTGCCTGACTTGTTAGCAGTTTAGGTCATGATCTCAGGATCCTAGGATTAATCCCCGTGTCAGGCTCCATGCCCATTGCAGAGCCTACTTGTCCTTCTCCTTCTCCCTCTCCTCCCCTCCCCACCCCCAAATAAATAAGTAAAATCTAAAAAAAAAAAAAGACTCAAGAAGAAAGTAAATCTGTATAGATCTATAACAATAGAAGAGATTGAATTAATAATCAAAACACTTCCAACAAAGAAAAGCCCACAACCAGATAGCTTCATTGGTGAATTCTGTCAAATGTTTAGAAGAATTAATACCAACCTTTCTCAAGCTCTTCCAAAAATAAAAGAGAGAACACTTCCCGACTCATTCTATGAGGCCAATATTATCCTGATAACCAAGCCAGAAAAAAAAGTCATAAGAAAACTATGAGTCAATATTCCTTATGTAAAAATTCTCAACAAAATACTGACAAACAATCCTGGAGCAAATAAAAAGAATCATACACCATGACCAAGTGGGATTTATCCCAGGAATACAAGGTTAGTTCAATATATAATAATCAGTATAATATATATCTCAATAGAATAAAGGGAGAAAAAAACCAAGATAATCTTGTCAATGGGCACAGAAAGAATATTTGACAAAAATTAAAGACCTATTTATGATTTAAAAAAAAAACTGAACAAATTAGGAATAGTAGGGAACTTTCTCAGTCTGTTAAAGGGCATCTGTGAAAAATCTGCAGTTGACAGCATACTTAATGGTGAAGGACTTTGGAAGCTTTCCCTCAAGATCAGGAACAAGAAAGGATGTCTACCCTAACCACTTCTATTCAGTATTTTCCTGGAAGTTCTAGCTAGAGCAATTGGGCAAGAGAAAGAAATAAAAGTTATTGAATAGTTTTTGAATAGGAATAAGTAAAATTATTTCTGTTTGCATATGACATGATTTATATCTAAAAATCCTTAAAGAATTAACATACAAACTGTTAGAGCTAATAAACTTCAGCTAAATTGCAGGGTACAAGGTCCGTATACTAAAATCACTTGCATTTCTTTCCTTTTTTTTTTTAAAGAGAGAGTGATTTGGGGGTGGGAGGGGAAGACAGAGAAAGAGAGAGAGAGAGAGGGAATCCTAAGCAGGCTCTATGCCCAGCATAGAGTCCAGTGCAGACTCAATCTCACAACTCTGAGATCATGACCTGAGCTGAAATCAGGAGTTAGACACTTAACCAACTGAGCCATCCAGGTGCCCCATCACTTGAATTTCTAGTAATGAAAACTCTGAAAATGAAGTTAAAATAATATTTCCATTTACAGTAGCATCAAAAAGAATAAAGTACTTAAAAAAAAGAATAAAGTACCTAGAAATAAATTTAACCAAGGGGAGGACAAGGCTTATACACTAAAAACTATAAAACATTGCTGAAAGAAATTAAAGAAAATCTAAATAAATGGAAAAACAGCCCATGTTCATGGATTGGAAGTTTTGATGCATGCTACAACATGAATCAACTTTGAAAATACTATGTTAAGTGAAAGAAGCCAGACAGGAAGCTCCAGCATAAAAGATTTCAATACTCTAGATCTGAAAGCAGACATAAAACAAATACTCTCAGCTTTGATTAATGTCAAGAGGATCAATGCTGTTGGGTACAAGTTTGATCTAAGACTGAAATCTCAAGTGTGAATCAATATTGCACAACCACTTGATTTTTTTTCATTATGGTCTTTTTCATTGAAATATTCACATAAGATACAATTTACCCACCTAAGATAAACATTTTAGTGGCTTTGGTGTATTCACAGAGTTTTGTAAAACTGACCACAGTCAATTTTAGAATATTTTCATCAATCCAAAAAAATCTTATAACCGTTAATAGTCAGTCCTCAGTTGCCCTATAGGCAAACCCTAATCTACTTTCCATCACCATATATTTGCCTATCCTGGACATTTCATATAAATGGAATCACAAAATATGGGGGCCTTTGTGACTGGCTTCTTTCATTTAGTATCATGTTTTCAGGGTTCATCTGTGTTGTTGCTTGTGTTGTCAGTACTTTATTCCTTTTTATGGCCAAATAATACTCCATTGTTTTGCTATACTGCATGTTTTCCATTCATCTCTTGATGGACATTTTGGTTGTTTTGGCTGTTAAATTTATGCTGCAATGAATGCTGTGCATAAGTTTTTGCATGGACATAAGTAATTTCCCTCATCCTTCTGTCCGTCTTTCACTCTGCTGCCAAACTGGTTTGAAATTGTGATTTGGAAGCTACTTCCTCTTTGCCATGCAGTTATAATCCAAGATCCTCAGTATGGAGAACAAGACCCCCCTGTGATCAATCTGGCCCTTGTGTAGCCTTTTTGACTCTTCATTCTGGTGAACTCCCCAGTCTCACCTTGGTCCCGAATGCCTCCCCATCCTCTCGCTCCACCCCTTCCAGCTGGGGAGTGTCTGCTCTTTCAGCTGAGAAAACAGTATCTGTGTAAAGTAGTTTGTGCCCTGGCTTCACCCCTGTAAGCGTTCATCCTTCATATGTTCCACTCCCTCCTTGCAGAAATGAGGGAGCCAAGTTCTTCCTTGACTTCAGGACAGTGTTTGCTATATTTCAGTGCATATTCTTTGGGTCTTTGCATCTGTAGTTCATTTTCCCTGTGTTCCCAAACTCCATAGGGTGTATCACAAGAGTTCTAAAGTTGTCAGTTTGCATGTCTGTCGTCCTTGTTTTTGCCTCTCTAGCATCTGGCATAAGGCTTAGCAAATGACAAAGCTGACTAACTGAACCTGTATTTTGAATGTAATGAAATACATTAGAGGTTCATTTGTAGAACTGAGGTTCTCAACTCTATGTAAAAAACTGTGAAGATTGTGGGGAAAATGCAGATTCCTGAGAACCACACCTAAAGATTTGTGGTTCTAGGGCGCCTGGGTGGCTCAGTCGGTTAAGCCGCTGCCTTCGGCTCAGGTCATGATCCCAGGGTCCTGGGATCGAGTCCCACATCGGGCANTGGTAAAAGTGGAAACCACATGCAAAAGAAAAAAGTTGAACCCTTACCTTCTACCATACACAAAAACTAAAGCAAAATGGGTCAGAGACTTTAATGTAAGAATCAAAACTATAAAAGTCTGGGAAGAAAATATAGAGGGAAAGTTTCTTGACACTTAGTGTTTCAGTGATTTCTTAGAAATGACACTGAAGGGTGCCTGGGTGGCTCAGTGGGTTAAAGCCGCTGCTTCGGCTCAGGTCATGATCCCAGGGTCCTGGGATCGAGGCCCACATCGGGCTCTCTGCTCAGCGGGGAGCCTGCTTCCTCCTCTCTCCTCTCTCTCTGCCTGCCTCTCCGCCTACTTGTAATCTCTCTCTCTGTGTCAAATGAATAAATAAAATCTTTAAAAAATAAAAAAAATTAAAAAATTAAAAAAAAAACATTTGTGGTTCTAGAGGTTTGAAGTGAGACCCTGGGATCATCATTTGTGCAAGTACTGCAGGTGATACATAGATCACACTGAGACTCACACATAGAGTAGTAATTAAGGCTGTGGACTTGAGTGTCAGCTCTGCCGCTACTGTGTGACCTCGCAAATTAGCTTCTTTGAGCCTCACTTTTCTCTTGCATAAAATAGAGGACTAACTGAGGCAGTCATACATATTCTCCAGCATGTCTTATGTGTTTAGTAGATTTTTAAATTATTATTTTCTTTGATGGCATTGGGTGCTGTCTGGTAACATAAACTATATTTTCTTAGACTGCTATGTCAGTTGAGGCACTAATTTATAACCTTGGTTATAATCTTTATAACCCTTGATTATAGAATTTTGCCATGTATCAAGTTGATTAAAAAGTTAAATAAGTTGATGGAGATGTTTCAAGCATTAAATCAGTGATATAACAATTTTCTCCTGTTCCTTCCCACCTAAATTCTCTGCCTCTGTGATTTTAAGGGATATTTTGTTGGTTAAAAAAAAATACACACAATTTTGGGGGAAGCAAGGGGAAGAAGAGAAGCTAATCCGGGATGCTTTGAGGAAAGCCACGGTGGGGGTGGGGGTGCTCGAAGTCCTGAGGAGTTTTCCAGACTCCATGTGCTGCTTACGGGTTTGCAGTGTGAGAAATGGTCACGCCCTATGGGCATCTGTCTGTGCTTGTACCCACAAGGAAACCCTTGAGGTTTAGATGAACGTGGGATTTGTCGTGCAGCTGGTTCCAGATGGTTCCCCCATTAAGACTTTTGGAAATGGGCATACCAAAGATTTCCTCTTATCTTTCTGCTGTGTTGAGTAGACATTACACAGACACCCTGCCCATATTACTGCTCTTGTAACAAAACATTTATTAAGAGGTAGTCCAACTGTTAAAAAAAAATACAAATCAATTCAAAAACTTAAAAACTTCAATTAATAATTTTAAGTTTTTTCCATTTAGCGGGTACTTACAGTACAGAAGGAAATATGCAAAATGGAATAGTCAGCATACGAAAAGAAAAACCTTTTTGGGCAGTAGACAATCTTATGCTACAAATCCACTTTCCCTTTTCTTTACTTCTTATGGACACTTCTGTAATGATATATATGTATGGCTTTTTTGTTTGTCTTGCTTTTGTTTCCTGCAAGGCTGGTCTCTATTCCTGCTGTTTAAAAGTAGATAGGACGCTGGTTCTTCTATTTCAAAGTCTATGAGTTAAAATTGGGCAGTCTGAAATGCATAATCTTTTTGTAAATGGAAAGAAATATCTGATTGAGCTCTTAATTTGTCAAGAGCCATTTAAGAGGTGCCAGAACCCTTTCCTTTATCTAGCTGTAAATATGGATGAGCATACCCATCCTTTGGAGCCAGCAGTTTGGGACCAATTTTTTTTGGTCTCTGACTGCTCACAGTCCACAGGAAAGGCCAGGTTGTGACACTTGACCAGCTCACTAGAGCAGGAGCTGTTACGTGACACTCAGCACGTACTGCTCTCTCAGGCCCTAAATGCAGCATTAATGCTTGGACCATGCATGCTTTCTGTCGTAGGAGCTGTCTCATCAACGGAGATAGATTCCCTAATACCGTATCATCTTCCTTTAACTCTCTTAAGAGTCATCCTAAAATAATTGTGCTAATCACTATAACTTCATTAACCATCCATTACAAAACAAGCCCTTGTGAGTTTGCCTTTTATCTAACAAGTACATTTTCTCTTTTAAATTGTGTCCTGCCGCTTATTGTTTACTGAAGTTTTAGAGTACTAGAATTATTACTGTTGAAAGGGCCTTTGCATTCTGATTTACTGTCAGGTTTACAAATGTGGGACTGAAAGCCCCCGCAGGATAAATGATGGCCTTAGGGCTGTCTCATGAGTCCGTGACATCACATAAACATCCTTCAGCACTGTTGCTTTAAGGATTAAATCTTCCTTGTTTTTTAAATTAGTGCCTCAGTTTGTACCCATTATGTTTTTATTTTTTTGCTACAGTTAAGCTTTTGAATTTAATTTAAATATGCAATTATAACATAATTCTGAAGTGCTTATAGGGAAAAGTGCTAATCCATTGTCCTATTTCATAACCTCTGTAATTTCTGCTTCCCAGAGGCAACCACTTCCAGTTCTTCGAGCTGTTTGGTTAGGGATTGACAATATCAGATTGATAAGGTAACCAAGAAAATAATTTATGCTTCCAATATATTTTCTTCAATTCTAAAATTTGTATTTAGCAGCTTCTGGTGTGCCACTGTTTTCTTGTTCTGGAAAAACCTAACTGAATATAGTCAAGGGGCCTCTAAAGGTTAATTTAAGAGAGCTTTACTTTGGATGAAAAATCTTTGTTTTCTGATAAAATGCCAGACCTAGAATTGGATTAGTTAATCCAAAGGATAATGAAATCACTTAATCTAGTACAAAATAGTTTTAGCAAATGAAAAAAAAGCTTTTAGAAGAACTGCCTGAGGTAATTTAATCTCAAATAAGCATTAAGAATGCACAGTTTATTGAAGAATTTGCTCATTAATGCTTAGGCTAGAGAAGAAAAGATTTTTCTTACATGTCTTAATGGGGAGATCATTGGAGGCAGAAGAACTGACAGACTTGAATGATTTGGAAGTAATGTTTTATGTGTTGTGCTTTACTTGCTTTCTAGCAGTTTTTCCTGATACAAAAATTAACTTGTCAAATACATACTAAGGTGGACGCCAGATCTGGGTGTTAAATCAGAATCAAGAAATAAAAAGACAATTTCTCAGGAAGATTATGATCTAGTCATTAAGAATGCATCAGTAATTAAAACTAAATATGAACTTCTGTTTAGGTAGAATATCAGACTAGACTCTACTGAGACTGACGATTTTGTTTAAAATGGTAGTGCATGTGTGCGTGCATGTGTGTATGTGTGTGTGTGTATTGAAAGGCACTGGGGACTAACCTAGGCAGCTAGGATCAATTTGGCCGGAGCCAAAACTGCAGAAAGAAAACACATTAACTTGAGCCCCGTATTTACTCCTGGTTTTTTAAACTCTTGGAGTATTGACCAACTCGTGGCATGAGGTAGAGACCAAACAAAAAGCAGTGGTGCAGAGCTTGTTTCAGAATCTCTGAGTAGGGAAGCTAAAATTCTAATTCAGAGCACTAAGACAGTCAGTATTTGTGGGTCCTAAATCCCAGGGGAAACACAGTGCCAGAGTAGCAGACTCAACATTTGACTTAGCTTTTGCCCTCAAGGTTGTTTGTCATGTCCTAAGTAAGGGGTATGGAGGCCGACTTGGATTCAGCAGAAGCTGCTGCCCAGAGGATAACCACTTTAGCCCCATTTTATTGAAAAATCTCCCCTCCGAATTGAATGGTGTTGGCACCCTTGTCAATTCATTTGACTATATACACAGTTTATGTACTTATTTCCTTGACCTTTTAAAACCTTATGGTTTATCTCTGGTCTCTTAACTCTACTCTATTGGTATGTAGGTCTGCCTCTGCCAGTACTGCACTATTTTCATCACTGGAACTATGCAGTAAGTTTTGAAATCAGGAATTGTGAATCTTCTAGCTTTGTTCTTATCTTTTCAAGATTATTTTGACTCTTCAGGGTCCCTCAAGATTCCATTTGGATTTTAAGAGGGTTTTACTCTTTCTGTAAAAAAAAAAAATGTCATTGGGACATTGATAGGAATTACATTGAATCTATAGATCACTTTGGGTAATAGTAAGTCATAATAGTATTAAGTCTTCCAAGCCATGAATATGGGATGTCTTTACTTTCTTTCAGGAGTGTTTTGTAGGTTTTATTGTACAAGTCTTTCACCTCCTGGATTAAGTTGGTTCCTAATTGTTTTATTCTTTCTGATGCTCTTATAAATGGAATTATTTTGTGATTTCCTTTTTAGGTTGTTCATTGTTAGTGTATAGAAGTGTAGCTGTTTTTTGTATGTTGACCTTGATCCTGCTACTTTGCTGAATTCATTAAATCTGACAGTTTTTGTGTGTGGAATGTTTAGGGCTTTCTGCATAGAAAATCATATCATCTGCAGACAGATGATTTTACTTCTCTTCTTGCCTTTTATTTCTCTTTCTTCCCTAATTGCCCTGGCTAGAACTTCCAGAACTGTGTTGGTTAGAAGTGGCCAAAGTGGACATCCTTGGCTTGTTTTTCCTCAACTTAGAAAAGAGCTTTCAGTTTTTCACCATTGAGTGTGATACTTGCTGTGGGTTTTTCATATATAGCTTTTTATAGTGTGGAAGTAGTTTCCTTCTATTCCTTTTTTTCAAGTATTTTTATCAGGAAAGGTTGTTGAGTTTTGTCAAATGCTTTTTTGTGTATCAACTGAGATGATCATGTAGGTTTTTTCCCCGTCATTCTGTTAATGTGGTTAGTATATCACATTAATCGATTTTTGTATGCTGTAAACCATCCTTGCATTCCAGGAGTAAGCCCTACTTGGTCATGGTGTATAATCCTTTTAATGTACTGCTGAATTTGGTTTGCTAGTATTTTGTTGAGGATTTTTGCATCAGTGTTCATAAGAGATACTGGTCTGGAGCATTGTTCTCTGGTAATGTCTTTGTCTGGCTTTGGTGCAGGGTAATGGTGGACTCATAGAATGAGATAGAAAGTGTTCCCTCTTCTTCAATTTTTGGAGAAGTTTGAGAAGCATTGGGGTTAGCTT
This sequence comes from Ailurus styani, assembly GCA_002007465.1. Lineage (NCBI taxonomy): Eukaryota > Metazoa > Chordata > Mammalia > Carnivora > Ailuridae > Ailurus > Ailurus styani. The sequence continues at coordinate 1,610,222 of LNAC01000325.1, read as the reverse complement.
TTAAAATGTTGGGTAGAATTCATCAGTGTAGCCGTCAGGTCAAGGGTTTTTTTTACTGGGCATTTTTTTGGTTACTGATTCAATTATCTTAGTTGAACATCTGTTCAGATTTTCTGTTCTTTGTAATTCAGTCTTTTTTTTTTTAAGATTTTATTTATTTATTTGACAGAGAGAAATTACAAGTTGGCAGAGAGGCAGGCAGAGAGAGAGAGGAGGAAGCAGGCTCCCCGCTGAGCAGAGAGCCCGATGCGGGGCTCAGTACCAGGACCCTGAGATCATGACCCGACCTGAAGGTAGAGGCTTTAATCCACTGAGCCACCCAGGCGCCCATGTAATTCAGTCTTGATAGGTTTTGTGTTTCCCCATTTCATCTAGTAATCCAGTTTGTTGGCAGACAGTTGTTTATAGTACTCTGTTATAATCCTTTTCCTTTCCATAGACTTGGTAATAATCTCACTCCATTTCATTTCTGATTTTAATAATTTGAGGCTTCTTCTCTCTTTTTTTCTGAGTCAGTCTAGCTAAAGGTTTGTCAATTTTGCTGACTTTTTAATGAATCAGCTTTTGATTTCATTGTTTTTTTTCAATTGTTTGTCTATTTTCTTTCATTTACCTCTACTCTAATCTTTATTATTTACTTCTGCTAGCTTTGGGTTTAGTTTGTTCTTGTTTTTCTTGTTCCCAAGTTTTAAAGTTTGTTTGTTGATTTGAGATCTTTCTTATTTTTTAATGTTGAGTTTATTGCTGTAAGCTCCCCCTAAACTTCTTTCTGTGTCCCATAAGTTTTGAAATGTTGGGTTTTGCTTTTCCTTTTTCTCTTATTATTTTCTACCATCCCTGATGGTCTAGTGGTTAGGATTCAGCGCTCTCTTTCTTACTATTTTCTAATTTCCCTTGTGAATTCTTCTTTGATCCATTATTTGCTTAAGATAATTTATTTTGAGAGGTAAATCAACCTTGCATTCTTGGGACAGACTCTTCTTAGTTATGTATCATTCTTTTTAGCAAGTCAAATTCAACTTGCTAAAATTTTGTTTAGATTTTTTTACATCTGTCTATGAGGAATATTGGTCTGCAGTTTGTTAATAGTGTCTTTACCAAGATTTGGTGTTAGTAACGTTGACTATAAAATAAGTTGGTAAGAATTCTTTCTTCTTCAGTTTTCTGGAAAAGTTCATTTACAGTTGGTATTACTTCCTTCCAAATACTTGGTAGAATTCCCTAGTAAAGTCATCTTTTCTAGTTGTCTTTGTAGGAACATTTTTAGCCACAAAATCCAGTTTCTTTAATAGAGACATAGGGCTCTTCAGATTACCTGTTTCTTCTTGAGTGAGGTTTGGCTAGTTGTGTCTTTCAAGGAATCTGTTCATGTCATCTGAGCTGTAGAATTTATTGGCATAACATTGTTCATAATATTCCCATCTCCTAGGTGTCTGTAAAAACTGAAGGGTTGTCTCTGCTCTCATTCCTGATAGTGCAACTTGTGTATTCTCTCTTTCTTATTAATCTAGCTGGAGGTTTGTAAAATTTATTTATCTTCTCTCAGTGAACAAGTTCTTTATTATTTCTGTTTTTCTGTTTCATCGCTTTTTGTTTTGATCTTTATTACTTCCTTTTTTCTGCTTACTAATTGGGTTTTATTTGCTCTTTTTCTTTAGTTTCTCGAGGTAGTGGTATCATCATTTGAAGCTTTTCTTCTTTTCTGTGTGGACACTTCTTGCTAGAAATTTTCCCCCTAAGTACTCATTTAGTGGCATCCCACAAATTTTTCATTTTCATTCAGTTCAAAATATTTTTCTGTTTTGATTTCTTCTTTGATCCATGGATTATTTAGAAGTATTTCATTTCGTTTCCAAACACTTGATTTTTCAGAGATCTTTCTGTTACTGATTCCTAACTAAATTTGATTATGGTCAGAGAATGTACTTTCTATGACTCAGATCCTTTTAAATTTATTGAGACTCATTTTTTTTTCAAGATTTTATTTATTTACTTGAGAGAGAGAGAGAGATCACAAATAGGTGGAGAGGCAGGCAGAGAGAGAGGAGGAAGCAGGCTCCCTGCTGAGCAGGGAACCCGATGCAGGGCTCGATCCCAGGACCCTGAGATGACCTGAGCTGACACAGAGGCTTTAACCCACTGAGCCACCCAGGTGCCCCTATTGAGACTCATTTTGTAGCACAGAATATGGTCTATCGTTTAAGAAAATACTAGTATGCTGTTGTTGAAGAAAGGTTTTTTGTTTTTGTTTTTGGGTTTTTTTTGCCCCAGGGGTACAGGTCTGTGAATCATCAGGCTTACACCTTTCACAGCATTCACCATAGCACAAATGCTCCCCAATGTCCATAACCCATCCACCCTATCCCT